>JAXRJS010000014.1:6110000-6322500 GCA_037127375.1 Dione juno
CATATCCTCTGAAGAGATCGCATCTTCACAGCATTACTACCTACGTTACATTACTACCTACGTTTCACTGCCATATATCAGCGTAACAAAATCTTAAGTTCCGTCCTTTCTTCGTCTCTTTCAAATACCAGAACCTTTGTCTTACTTGTATCTCGGCTTAGACCATTACTTTCACACCCATATTTCAGAATAGTAACCAATGCCTGTAACTCGCATTCTGATGATGCAATAAGCACTGCATCATCTGCGTATAGCATCCCGCATCCCTATTTGACTATCCGATTGGATGCTAAACTAAGGCGAGATGCCAGCTCCTATTCGCACACAGTCTGAGTGTTCTCTCTAAAGAGACTTTGCAGCCTGCAGCAAGGGTCTGGTCACATTTTACCGGGACAGTGTCTACCTATGAATTATCTCTTACAACCTTGTCGAGCGCCTTATCCAAGTCCATAAAAGCACAGAAAACTTTTTGATTTTCAGCCAAAAACTTCTCGGTGTTCTGATCCATGCATCCCCTTCCAAGTCTAAATCCTCCTTGGGCTTCCCACAACAACCTTTCGGATGTCTCTCATATGTACATTATTTTCTACAGACATCAGATCTATCTAACACGAGCTATATGATTCTCCCCACAGATTACACGGAAACAAAACTAATAAACACATCCAACTCGGAGCTGGCCGACACGCTCGGCAACCTGCTCGCGCGCGCGTGCGGCGCCGCGCTCAACCCGCGCGCGGAGTTCCCGGCGCTGCGCGCGCACGAGCTGGCGGGGCTGCGCGCGCGCCGCGTGCTGGCGGACCTGCTGGATAAGGCGGAGAGGCTGCCGGGTGAGTGCCGCGTGGGCCTTGTCGCATTGAATAGATGTTTTAGTGCCAGCAAACTTATAATTAAAAAAATACTGATAAATGTGCTGGAAAACCCTGACTTTCTTCTTTTTCTTGCTTCTTTTTGGATCGTGTTCGACTTACTTACTTATTAATGCATAAACTTATATTCATTTTCATAATTGCTTCTCCCACAAAATGTCCACAGACATCTGCCACACGCACTACTCTAACTACCAATTCTACAAAGCGGTGGACGCCATCATCCATGTTCTTCATAACACTAATTTATTCTTCGAAACCATGAAACCCTGGGAGTTGAAGAAGAAACCGGAATGCCAGAAGGAGCTCGACGTCATCCTCCACATAACCCTGGAGACCCTCAGGATCTGTTCCATCCTCCTGCAGCCAATTATACCGAGGATGTCCGAAAAAATCTTGGATAAGTTACAGATTCCAAAGGAGAGTAGATCTTGGGATCGTTGTATCCCTTCATGGAGACAGAGGGACGTTATATCGGAAACAACGAATATACAAAGTGAGAAGTTAGTGCTGTTTCAAAGAATATATGTGGACAAAGCCAAGAAGAAAGCGAGCGGGTGACGTCATTTTGATTTTGATTTTTTTTTTTGACTACAATACTGGAGATATATTAAAAAATAATTAAATAATATTAAAACGGGATTTGAACATGTACCTATTTGAGTTTAGTTTTTATTTATTTATAATTCAAGACTAAAAATGTGCACAGTTTGATTTACGAACATGTTTTCAAATATTTTGATGTTCATATGAAAATTCTAAAGGTACAATATATCTCTACAGTGAAAGTGGCCTAACTTAAAAATAATAATAAATAGCCTTTTTCACGGGGATTACCCAAAAAATGTAAATAAAGTGAGTTAGTTCGCTTTCATTTTCACGATACGGAATACATGTATAGGAAAGATTGTGCTTTATTTATATGCCATAAATATAGATTTTGATATTACACAATTTTGTTGAGAACTATAACTGAAAAAATATAGTTTATAATTTCCTCTCATTGTTTAAATAATAATAAATAATAAATATAATATTAAATATATATTTTTTTTATGTTATAAATGCGTTAATAATGTGTACACTGTGATTTAAATTTTTACTATCACTGCAAGCACTTCTTACTTCTACTAACTAAAATTATTATATTTTATATATTATATTTTAAAAAATTGCAAAAAGTTAATACTCTTCACATTCAATTCAATCAATCATTCTTCCAATATTCACCATAATTTTTCATTCTTTTATTTATTCTTCTGGAAACTGGTCAATCCCATTTAATACACTAAATACCCGAATATATATATATATATATATATATATATATATATATATATATATATATATATATATATATATATATATATATATATATATATATATATATATATATATACATATATATATACTTTTATGATATTTAATTACCCTGTTATGAGTTGATAATTATCATTATCGTTATGTTTTTTTTTCTAAATGTGTTATGTTTTACTCTAGTGAAGACTTCAATGTTGGACTGATCTTGATTCATATTTAAGAATAATAGTTTAATAAAATATAAAATAATAATATTTTTTTTTTTTTATTAAGTCAGATTAAACACAAAAGTAATGGCAAAGAAAACAACAATACTATATCGGAGTCAATTTATTTACGAATACGCTTAAAATAATAATATTTGCATCAAAATACTGCAATAACGACTAACAGTATTAAGAAAGCTAAATTACACTCCTAAGACGCTAGGTACAACCCGCCTCGGCCTCTGTCGCAGGAATTTCAACTTTATTTCGTACGTTAGAAAGTTGAAATTAATATGACATCGACCCAAACCTTACCATTATAAATACAAGTTAATATCTCAATACATTTAGTCGAAAATGCATTCATGAGTATAATACAGGTATGTTGAATCTAACGCGTAACGAAACGGACAGAAGATATTAAATAACTAGATCACTATAAACAACTATCAAAACTACACTAAATAAAAAATTAGCGTATAGATTAATAAAAAAAATAAGCCTGTCAAAAAAAATACTTGAAACGTTCCGTTACACGCTAAACATAAATATATAAATATAAATAATAAATTCATACAAAAAACTTAGTAACACACGCACTTTGTAAATGCTCACCAAATGTTGTCTCTCTGAAACATATTCAAGCTTTTCCAACAAAATTATCGAAACGCTTGACATATTAACGATGACATTTCAGTTTATAATCTATATTATTCATAGTGTTGTCAAAATATTAAAAAAGGCCCTCTATTTCGCGCCACCATTCATTTAATATTGCTAAGTAAAAAAATACTATTGCTATACATATTATATAAAAAACACTATGCTATGGCGATCTGAATTTTGGAATGGAAAAGCAGTCGGTGGCGACGCGACAACGGTACGGTACTTATATACAAAAAGATTAAAAAAAACAACTAATTTCAACGAAATTTAACAATCTCACTTATATATCTCACAAGTGAGAAACCAAACAAAATCCGTTGAAAATTAGTTATAATTAATCTGTAAAAATAGAAAGAAAATACTTTAAACAAATTAAAAAAAAATCAGCTAAAACGCTACCGTTTCCGGATAACCTGAGCAGTGCCGTTAACTAATAGACCTACAGTGAGCAAATTGACAAGTTAATACAAATTATTACCTAAGTGTTATTTCCGGTAGCGTTCAGCGGTCGGTGACGTCATCGCGAGACAAATGCTTTATATACTTACAGCTAAGACCATATGGAAGTATCGAATAAAATCATATTTAACGAATATATCGAGTTTAATTCCGTATAGAAGCACGAACTTTTAATTTAATATATATATATATATATATATATATATATATATATATATATATATATATATATATATATATATATATATATATATATATATATATATATATATATATATATATATATATATATATATATATATATATATATATTGTTTCGATATATAATCGAATAACTAAATTATACGCGATGTATTTGTTAAAATAATTTTATTTAACATCTAATTGCGAAAATAAATCCACATATTATGGAAGTGTCCGTTGGCAATGTACATTCTCGTCACAAACATAATGACGTATGAAATTTTTACATACTATTTGTACGTCGAGTTCGAGACGTTTCGAGAAACATCTAGGTACTTCGAGAAGCTGAATCAAAAGCAAATGAGTATATTGTATATAATATATAAAAAAAAATAAAAAGCTACAATATTGACATCAAAAACAGGCAAGTGACGTTTGTCCTAAACAACATTAATTTTACAATTCCTTAAATACTCGATATATTACAAAAAATATAATCAAAAATAGATAAAGCAAAAGTTTTATGTACGTATAGAAGAAGAAATTTCAAAAAAACCGTCCGCACCTTGTCTTACCCTCTCGCTGTCTCCCTCTAACACAGATAAAGGACAACACACCTGTCCCTTTCTCACATATAAGACACGAGCTCTCGAAACATGTGTACGAATCGATATTAAAAATCCTATACAAAACGACATCCACAGAAGATTAAAATTTTTCAATTATCGAGTTGTAAGTTCCCGATCTAATGTTTGCTTTTCGATTATTCATTATTGCTCGATTGCACATAGGTTAATTGTATCACGTAATATTATTAAATTTATTCAAAATTGTTAAAAAAATATTATTTTATTGCATTGAAAGTAAAGAAGCTTCGTTCCATTGGCCGGCCACAGATAATAACCATAGAGTACGAACTAACATTATTAAAAGACAAACACAAAATTGTGCCATGCCGTTTCTTTTCCGTAATTTTTCAATATTAAAAACAAAAATCCCAATTTTTTAATTCACCATCTCTACATTTACTATCTGTGTTGACCACAGACCAAATATCTTGCCTAATATCGTCCTAAATACGGAAAAGCTTTATTCTTTTCTATTTACCTATCGTGTATTCTATTAATTACGAAAATATTTGCATTTCTTCGTCCTAAATCCAAAGCGATCTAATTCCGTTAAAATAGCTTATGTTCTCATACATTCTATACGTGACCGACGAGAACCATGAGGAAGCGTCGAATTTGAGTCTAAATTTTATATACCAATACAAGAAACCAGAGAACGGAGTGTTTCAACATTAGCCTTTCTCCTACATACCCGCAAAAAGCGGAATATTCATAAGGAATAACAAAAATACATAAAATTTGTAAAAAATTTAAAAAAACATACGTATATAGGTAGGTATTATCAAATGATCTACCACAAAACTATGATTTCGATAAAGTATGTATATTTAAAATTTGTCACGATATCAATTTAAAAGGAAAACTGTGTCAAATGTATGTATGTATGAAAACAGATTAAAAAAAAGCTATAATTTAAGCGGATAAGAATAATTGCATTGAAAATGTGTTCTATACAATGTTGCCATACAAAAAAATCCTATGACAAATCAATCATCTTCACTTTCACGTCAATTAGTATTGCCAGCTATATTCTATATGTACATTTGAAAAAAAAACATACAATTTTATATGATTTCCAAACAGAAATTTCGTTGGATTACTTATATTTTATATATTTTCTCAATTGTTTTGTTCTTACCATTGAGCTATGTGTAAAAATAATACTTAGCGACATCGTATATTGTAGACGTATATATATCTAAACACACAGTTGCAAATTAGCGTTTAACTAAGATCACTATTAAATATCAGTTAACCATTAAACGAGGTTTCTGGGACTGGAGTGTTACTGTAAAAGTTGTATTGCATATTTTGTTTCTTTAAAAATCATTTGTTAAAAAAATTATATTTGTTAAAATAAAAATTATCAGATAGATCTACAATATACGTGTATCATTTTGATCAGTCAAATCATAATAAAAAATAATAATAATGAAAAAAAACCGTACAAATGTATGAATTAAATACGTATAAAATAATTATGACTTATTACTAAATTGTTCATGTTCTTTTATAAAACTCTTTTAAGTTGCGTGTAGAGACTGTTTTAAATTAAAAAAAATAATTAAATATTATCTGTGACTATTACAATAGTGCTATTACGTGTTCATTTGAAAATCATTCATTCATTTCAAATGTGAATGCGAAAATGTTATCTTTTTAGCTTAGCGAGGTCCACTCTTCATTTCCCGAATGTTCTACTAGCAAATAACTAGCAAATAAACGAAGATAAAACCCAAAAAGTAAATCAAAAGAAAAGTACATTTCTATTTATAACATGAAACGGTTTTTTGCGGAACAGAAGTCAGAGAATTAAATCACTATGTGGTCTAGTAAAAAAAAATCTAAAACAGTCACTACAATGTGTTACGCGATTTAACAGGTACAGGAAATGCATTATGTACATACATACATACATACATACATACATACATACATACATACATACATACATAGTAGTTGTAGAACAGAAGTACTGGCATATCTTAAACATATATTTGTTTAACCATTTTTATTTCATATACATATATAAATATTAAATTTCATTGGTTAAATTAAATTCGCCCAAGAAGTGAGGACATGTCAAAATTTACGTTTCTCCGCTTAGTAACTAGTTACAATGATCTCAAACATACGATATAAAGAAATATAAATATTAAGTTATGCCTCTTCTTTACAACTCATTTCTAACACAGTAAAAAAAAAAAAATTACAAATATTACAAATTCAATAGATTCATGACTTTCTGCTATTTTGAAAATAAATAAAAAAATTAAATTATTTATTTTAGATACTTATTAAATATTATTTTTTATCTATGCCAAGTTTCGTTTAAATTACTTTTGTTCATTTTTTTTAACAGTTGTCATGTTATCTATAATATTGTGTGTATATTTGTGTATCTGTATATGTATTATAATCAGTCAAAAATGTTTAAATTTTAAATCTTAGTAAATGTTGAATTTATTGCTTTTAATGTATTATTTATTTATAAATATAAATATATTATGGATCAAGTTATATATATATTTATATTTTTTAATGGCTTGTATAAGATACTTTTGTGTTTTTTTTAAATATAATTTAAACATTTAGAATACTAATCTACACTAACACTATAAAGCGAATGAGTGTGTGTGGTTTTACGTACGTATCTCAGGAACTACGTTGAAAAATCTTTTTTCCCCAGTAAGTTAACTAGTTAACTTATAATTCTTGTTTAGGGCCGATTTGCTTATTTGGATAAGTACATAATTCAATATGCCTTAACTTTTCGTTAAGCAATGGACATTTTCCGAATTTGATGTGAAGTTTTGTTGAAGTCCATTTTAGTTAACAAATTGTTTTTATTGGTTTTTTCTCTCCCCCCCCCCCCCCTCTCTCTCTCTCTCTCTCTCTCTCGCTCGCTCGCTCTTGTATGATTTTGTAACTTGATCCATAATATATACATATATAATGTTATTTAGAATGTCTATTTGTACATCTATTATTGAAATATTTATTCAAAATGCTAGTCATTTTGTACTGAAATAAAAATTAGATGAAAAAAAAAGATAAACACATTGAATTTTCTTTTGTTTTCTATATATTTACAAAAAGACATATTTATATGAATATGATTTTCGTTTCTACTTCAATAAGAAAGAATATTACAAAAATAATGAGTTTGTTTGATTGAACGTGCTAATCTCAAAAAGAATTAGTTAATTTTTTTTTAAATTTTGGATACTCCATAGATTAAGGTAGGCTATAGGCTATATTAGATCCCGTTACTCGTTTCTATGTAACCCACAGTACTTGCGGCCTCCATTAGACGACGGCAGCAAAGCCACAGTACAAATCTACATATCCATTAATTAAAATAAATATCTAAATATATTCTTAAAGCATTTTGAATAAACATTCAATAACTCCCTAAGGAAACTAAATTAATCTATTTATATAAAAAAATAAAGTTTGTCCATATGTTTACAATAATAATCAATTTAAATAGTTCGACAGGTCTATGAACTAAAGTGTTTAAGACGACTTTTGTGCGTGTCTGTACAGGTAGGTATTTGATGGCGATATTACAAGGTTCAATTTTGTTCATAAATATGATGAATTTTACTACATTATTATTGTGTATATATGTGTAATAATCTTAAAACAAATAATATATATTAAAATTAATTAAATAGATCTTCGTAACATTCTTATAAGCATTTTGTGTGACGTCACACATCTATATAGACGGATTTTGATCGTAAATGCATTATATGAACAGTACAGCGAACTAATACAGAAATTATTTTATAATACCTTATAATATCACCAAAAACAACTTATGACGTCACAGCATCACATCTACAGGATACTTATGTATTTGTGTCTATAAGGTATATAGTAACTATATGACATGATTGTGCATGTGTGCGTAAATGGGTTTAGCTACAACTATTGTCACGTCTTCATAATTGGCTACAGCTTGACAAGTGGGCGTGGCTCTAGCCTTGTAGGCTGGTTTTGATATGGAGGTGGGCGTGGCCATCGTGGCGCCTGGATTTCCTACAGCTAACCGAGTGGGCGTGGATACGATGTCGATAGTAGATATTTGTATGGAAGTGTGCGTAGCTGTGGGCGTGGTCGGTCAGCTGAGGGCGGGAGGGGGAGAGGCGGGCTGCAGCAAGTGTTCCGGTACAGCAACTGCTCGAAGACGTGCCGGTACTTTCTTTTGCGGACAAAGTACCTGTTAAGTGGAACTCTATATGTATTACATTTTTAAAATAATATATGTTGGCTCCTAAAAAAAGAATAACTCAAAACTAAGTTCACTAACATAATTGAGTTGAGCAATCCAAAATGATTACACATAGATACATATGTTATTACACATACAAATATTTAATTTTCTTTTAGCTGCATACAAAATTAATATATCATTGCAGATAACTTCTGCAGTGCACAAGGACACCGTAATAAGTTTTACTTCGTAGAGCATTCTGCATTAACCTATATTAGATGTTATTCAGGCTTTAAAAAGAGATACTTACCCGCCTAGCAAAAAAGAAGCATCCGGTATCGTCCTCCGGGGCGGGAGTGACGGGCGTCAGCTGTAAGTCGGCTGTGCGACACTCACGACCCTCTTCGTCTGTAAAATATTGTTTAAATTACTGTAAAATATTGTAGGCAGAGGGACTCTAGTGCTGAGAAACGTGACTTAATACCATGTTTTGTTCTTACCAGAGCGAAGAAATAAAAGTAATTCATTCCCTCGGGTGGTGGAATCGAATCCACAATCGTTCGTATTTTCTCCTTTAATTTTTTTTTATGTGCGTAATATAATGAATAACTACTGTTATTTAGTCATCTAGTGTCATCCTAAGATGAAACTTGTTCTAAAACAGGTCAGGGCTTTTTAGTATACGAGAATTAGAGGTAATGGAAGAATTATTATGACTTATTGACATACGCCCTACGGACCCCTCATGAGGTGGGGTATCCTGACCACAAACCCTCAGTAAAGTATGGTAAAGAAGTCCTAGTATCAATTATACAGGTAAGTATCTCCATTTGCCTCCAGTTATGTGGAGTTAAAAGTGGGGTGAGGTGAGATTCCATCTAAGGGGGTTATGGTGAAGTAAAAAAATATCACATTGTTGGAAGATAACGTGCTTTATCTTACAAGAGCAGGGAAACTAAATTATTTAACACTAAATATATATACAATAAAGAACTTTGCTTAGATATTTTAATCAAAATCAAATGGAGACCAGTGTTTCTAACTATCCTGCTACTACCTTTCACCTGCGGCTTTATCCTCGTGGCCAAATAGAAATAACTAAGAGTTCCGTATATATAGCCGCAGCTACAGGGCGTTACATTAAAACAGTCATCCTGGTATAATATATGTAGTTTATAATTCGATTAATAGCGTATTGACCATAAAAACATAACATCAATTCGAACCATACAAAATTACTTACCAAAAGCAAAAACATTCAGCTCATTGAAACATCCGGTCTCCAACATCTCCCGCTGCCAGGGTATGCTGACGCTGCCGGTGTTGAACTTGCCGTAGAAGGTGTCGTCTCCGGCGTCCAGGTTCACGCCCTTCACCGTCGAGAACTGCTCGATGTCGAGCACGTCCTTCGCGTACACCGCGTGCGGCTGCGGGCGAGCACGGGGGGTGTATAGTATAAGGAACCTGGATAAGTCTCTGTCGCAACGCAACGCATCAGCTAAGTAGTGCTATATGTAACCTCAAATTCTGGTCGACAAAGTTTACCACCGTGTCACCACGTGTTTATTAACATATTTTGAAAATGTCTGCCTTTGTGCCAAATAAAGTGTTATTGTGGGGAATTTAATTGCACTGCTTTATTCAAAAGAAATCTGCAGCTGAAGCACACAGAATTGTTCTTGATACATATGGTGACAAAGCTCTGTCGAATACAACGTGTAGAGACTGGTTTAGGCGTTTTAAAAATAATGATTTTGATCTTGAAGACAAAGAACGTTCTGGAACAAGGTTTGAAGATGAAGTATTGGAGGCAATGCTTGCCGCTTGGAAAATCATTGTAAGATGCTTGAACAGTCTCAAAATATTTAAGAGCGATAGGAATTATACAAAAGCAGACATTGGGTGCCATATGCCCTGAAACCGAGAGACGTTGAACGGTGTTTTCTCATGTGTGAATTGCTGTTTGAACAGTAGAAAAGAAAAGGCATTTGTACCGTATTTTCATTGGAGATAAAAAGTGGATTCACTACGACAGTCCAAAGCGTAAACAATTGTAGGCTATGCCCGGACACGCATCAACATCATGGTTCGAAACTTCTACTCTGCATTTGGTGGAATCAACAGGGCGTAACTTATTATGAGCTGCTTAAACCTAATGAAAATATCACGGGAGCTCGCTATCGACTTCAGTTGATGCGTTTGAGTCGAGTTCTAAGCGAATAGCGGCCAATATGCAACAACAGACACGACAAAGTGATTCTATTACAAGACGATGCTCGGCTGTATGTGCCAGAACCAGTCAAAACGTATGGAAACTGGAAATGCTTCACCCATCGTATTCATCGGACATTGGAGTAGCATTTGTATCGGTCAAAAATGGGATTGACGCAATCCTTGGATGAGTGATTCATGGATTGCGTCAAAAGATGAATCGTTTTTTCGACGGGGATTCAGTTACAACCAGAAAGATAGGAGAAAGTGGTCTCTAATGATGGATAATATTTGGAGTAAACTTATTGCAAGCTTTATATTTTAAATACATTTTTTTAGCCACAAAAACAGCGAGAACTTATGCAAGGTCCTATTATAATAGTATGTCTCTCACGTCGGGCACGAAGGGCGCGTCCACCATGCCGGCCTCCAGGCGCGCCCAGTTGAGGCGCGCGAAGAAGCGGTGCGCCTTGACGAGCGCCGCGCCGCGCCGGCCGCCGCCCGCGCCCAGCCGCGCCGCCGCGCCCTTGCTCAGCAGCGCCGCGCACAGCGCCCGCGCGCACTCGCTGAACTTGCCCGAGTACTTCTCCTGCTCGTGCTGCCGGCCACACACACCGCGCGGTCATTAGGGACGCCCACACGCCAGCGACAACCTACCGACCACGAGCGACGAACGTACCTTGACCCTCCTGTCGACCTCCTCCCGCTTGACCTTCTCCTTGCGCGCCCTGAAGGGCGCCCGCCCCTCTATCATCTCGTAGACGAGGCACCCGAACGAGAACCAGTCCGGGCTGAACGTGTACCGCTCGTTGTCTATCACCTGTGCGATTGAATCGTAAAATACTTATATATTTTTTTTCTTATAGCTCCACCCTGTATTTCGCATGTAAAAGGGAAGGCAGAAGTTATGTTGAGTGGAGAAATTCAAAGTCACGTTTTGTCTCAATACCGGAGCAAGAGATTTCGCCCATACTGTTATTGTTAGGCCGATATAAATTCATTGGTTAAAGTGTATAGATTATGTGTGTAAAATATTTTATCTAAATCAAAAAGTTATCGAAGGAATCTGCACCTAGTAATGAAAAAGATTTTATATTTTTATTTTATTCAAGCAAAATAAAAACTGTATAATTCCTTTGTAATATAAATTTAATTTGTAGCACTTCGTACGTCAGTTGGAATCGTTTAGACACTACACCGACCTCGGGCGCCATGTACCCCACGGTGCCGACGCGGCCGCGCACGCTGCCCCCCTCCGGCACGTCCACGGCCAGCCCCAGGTCCGAGATGCGCACGTGCCCGGCGTCGTCCAGCAGGATGTTCTCCGGCTTGCAGTCTCTGGACGAAGTAACGAGGTTGAGGACGAATGTTTGCAAATATTTAAAATAATAAAAAAACAAGTTAAATGGACACAAACCTATAAACAATCCCCATCTTGTGCAGATGCTCCAAGCCGCACGCGACCTGCGCGGCGTAGAACCGCGCGCGTTCCAAGCCTAGGCCCGTGTCAGCCCCGCACATGTTGTATATATGAAATTTCAGATCGCCACCTTTTGCGAAATAAAAGTTGATTAACTAGACATTTATAGTTTAAAGTTAGTTAGTTTAGTTTAAATTTGGTTTTTAATTTTTTTTAGTTTTTATCATAATTGATAAAATGTCAATAAGTAACGAGTTGTGAATAGAGTGGTTTATAATGCTGCCACGATTAACGCGATGTAATATATATTTTTTTATTCCTCGACAAATAGACTATCCAAAAACAATAAAGAAAAGAATAAAGAATAAATATGTTTTCAGTTTGAACCAGTGATATATAATATTAGCATACGAGAAAAAAAATCTTCTGCTTTACGGTGCGAGTGCCCATTGTGTTGTAAGGAGAGGCACTAACGTCCTCCACTGTCCACTGTCGAAGCTTCTATCTCTATCTCTCTTTCTCTCCCTTACTGTACCGACACTAAATTTGAAATGATCTTAATGTTGACAGACAAGCAGGCTATAGAGAGATTTTACTATTATAATACTTATATTTGTAATAGTCAAGCACATTTTACTCGAGTTCTTGGATGGTGTACAAGGGGCGCAGATTTAAATCCTCATACTGTCAATTATGTACCCGAACCGGAAATTAATAAAAAATATCAAAATATGAAATTTGACTGACTGTAAGCGTAACGGTTGTAGCTTCGATTCCCACTTGGAGAGAATTAATTATTTAAATTTTTCTCGCTTTGGTATCAAGATAAGGCACAGCGTTGATTTCTTAAACACTAGGTCCCCTAGGCCTAAAAAACACATAATAAAAAAAAACATATATACAATATAGTTCATATTGTACTAACTAACTAACTCACCATTCATAATAGTCAATACAAGACACAAGGCGTCCTTAGTTTCGTACGCGTAAGCTAAATTCACAACGAATCTCGAATTTATTCGCTGCAGTATTTGTTTCTCTATCAAAACCATAGCTTCCCCTTTCCGCTTCTTTATTCTCTTCTTTTCTAACTTTTTGCATGCGTACATTTTACCCGTTGCTCGAACCTATAGGGGAAAGATTTACAAACAATTAAATTTAAAACAAACTGAAAATAAAGGCATAAATTGACGTTACTGGAACATAATAATATTACAATATCAATAATGATATTATATGGATAATAATGATATATATATATATATATATATATATATATATATATATATATATATATATATATATATATATATTTATATATTTATATATATATATATATATATATATATATATATATATATATATATATATATATATATATATATATATATATATATAATTTTTGAATGTTCATATTCTAGCAAAAAAGCAGTAAAGTATAAAATATCTTTAATTTACTAAAGAAAGTTGTACGTCTCTTAAATCACCTGACAAGCACAAACTTCTCCGAAACCTCCCTTCCCCAACACCCTGTACATCCTGAAGGTGTTTTGAGTGACCGGCTGCGCCTCGAGCCATTTCCATTGTAAATACCTGTGGAACATTGATCTTGTATTAATTATCTATATTATAATATACGCCCGCATTCTAGTCTTAGCCCGCATTTTGTACCAAGTAATTTCCAAGAATCCTCTTATAGTGCTCTCATAAACTCCCCTTATATTCTACGCCCTGTACTGTAGGTTGTGCGTTGCTTGCATTCAGTAACTAAATATTTTTATGTCTGTAACTCTTATTTACACACTTATTTACTAGATTTTTTTAAAAAGAGGCCACTAAATAACTCTATTTCCCGCATAAAAATTAGTAAAAAGTAGTAGAAAGTTAAATTTAAATATACATATGTATCGCACATTTTTGTCGCTCCGCCATTTTTATCACCTTCACTCACTTTCACAGGTTGGCTGGAAGAAATTTCTGTTAGAGATAAGTCCACCTTTGCTCACTTTATTACTGTATTACCAGCTTATTTTGTTTTTTTTATGCAATAAAGTATATATAAAGTCCTATTACAGTCCCAAGCTACTTACACTACACTGAAGGATTTAGAAAAATGTACGTGCAAGCTGGACGTGTCGAAATTAGAAATTCTTATAATATACGAATCACCAGACAAATACCTGTGAAAGTACATGGAACGTTCGAACTCCGCGAAGGGGCTGCCCGCCAGGAAGTTTTTGACACATCGTATACATTCGCTGAATATGTCCTTGGCACCACCTAGAAATTGTACAAAAATTATTTTTTTTTAATTAACTAAAACGAAAGAGAAAATACACAATTAGTCCTACATTTTGAGGCTGATAAAAATGTAAATTAAAAAAAAATAAAGAAAAAACAGAGTGGCTCATCCCTACCTTCAAGTAGCTTGCTAGCGTCATCTATAACGTCCGGTGGCACCACGTCCGTGACCGCCTCGCCGTCCTCCGTCTTCAGGTACCTGCCGAACACTTCCGCCGCGAGCGCCACCCGCGTCTCGTCCACTTCCACCTCGTACCTCTCCGCCTGGAATATATTGCGCCCCTATTTTATAATATTTTAAACTGTTATTCACACACTTAGAATAAGGAACACATTGAAATTGTGTACAAAAATATCGATCATAGTGGGATTTTTAGATGTTAAATTGTAAATAAAAAAGCGAAGATTTTTATTAAAGAAAATATTATTACACACGACTACGCTCGCGTGGTCAGATGGTCGCGTGGTCAGGTCGCTCTGACAGTAGACAGTATGGGTACAGTGGGTTTCATTGAAATGATTAACGTGTTGTGGTTTAGCCTAATTTACCTATTCAACACAAAAAGGATTTTTCATTGGAACCAGTAGCTTCCGAGATTAACGATTAGCTTTAGCGTCCAACCAGACAAATTCATCAATTTTATAATATTAGTAGGTACCTATAGGCAATACATTCTAAAGCTTTTACAAATAACTTTTAATAAATTATATTATTACTGTAATAACTTAATCATAATAATTATTAAGTAAAACAAAAACTAGCAGACTATTACTAAAGAATTCGAAACGTATACGTAGAATATTTTTTATTAGAATCTATATATATCCAATAAAAAATATTTTATTATAAGCGCAGGACGATCGGTTTGTCGTTACATCCCAATCACTGTTCAAGCGTTCACGATATCTTATATGGCAATGAACATAAAATAGCTGGAGCCGATATAAAATAATACAATATTTATGAATTGATATCTCTAACAATATACTAGTAGGTCATATATTTTATATAACATATATTGAAATACATTAATGATCTATATTTTTTTTAGCTTTCCTAGCTTTGTATTTTATTATAGCTTCTCTCTCTCTCTCTCTCTCTCTCTCTCGTGTTTCACTTTTTTTTCTCCACTTTTTCTATAAAAAAATATCTTTCTAATTATATAATAATACTTCTTCGGGAGAAGTATGCACAAATAACATTGCGAACTGACAATTAAAGACCAACCTTTACCTCTGTAAAGGTTGGTCTTTAATTGTCAGTTCGCAATGTTATTTGTGCATCGTATATCTCTATATAAAAAAAATTAATAAAGACCATAAATAATAACAACCAAACATACATTCTTCTTATGGTTCATATAAAACGAATATAAAATTTCGATAACGAGCTTAATTACACGCATTACTACACCAATAATAGACAGAAATTTGACCTAACCTGAAGTAAGGAAGAAGGAGCTTCCTCCTTCTTCCTTCATTAGAAATATATATATATATATATATATATATATATATATATATATATATATATATATATATATATATATATATATATACATATATATATATATATATATATATATATATATATATATATATATATATATATATATATATATATATATATATATATAGTAACTTTAATCTGCGGCTCCGCTTGCGTCCAGTCCATAGGAAACAACAAAGACTTTATGGTATATTCAGCATAAGCATAGTATAGGTAGATCTGTACTACATTTTCTTTTTTCGAGCGAAGTGGAGAGACAAAACAAAGAGAGCAGATCCCGTAATCAGATAGAAATAATAATGCGTAGAAAAGAGAGAGAGAGGGTCTATCTGTAATAACATATTACCATAATCTTTAATATAGTATCTATATAAGACGTCAGCTTGAAAATATAGCAGAAAGTACATATAATAGTCAAATTCCACGTTTCCACGTTGATGGGAGGGGGGTCCATGATATATCGATAACAATAGAATTCGTATAAGGGCTCGTTCAAAAGTGCGTTATATAGATTAACGACTTCACGAGTCATTAGCTCAATCGCTCAGCCGTCTATCAGCTCACTGACAGATTGATTTACAATACATATAACACCATGTATAAGACTAGTGGAAGTTTCTGGTGTTGTGTGGCTTTATATTATATTTTTGTCCCACATTGTTAATATAATCTGACTCTAAATGAGTTCTGACAATGAACCAACAATTTTCGAATGCTGGGCGGCGTGCTGGGAACAAAGTGTCTTAACACTAGGTTTCCTTAACATACCCAGTTATATGCTTGATAGAGTGTAAATTTTCATATTTTTATATTTATATACATGCATTAAAGCGTAAGCGTATTATTAACATATCGAGTATTTCTGCGGCAAAAATAAAGTGGCAAGACAGGTCACTTAACTAAATAGAAGACAAACAGCATATACCTACGGTGTATGAAGAGAATTATCATTGGTTTTTAAATTAATCAATTTCAATTTTACTTAAATATCACTTGATATGTTCTATAATACTTAATACGTTCGTATCAATATGAAATTGCCATATAAATGAATTTTATTCACTAAGTTTGTGCATAGTTGTGGAGCAATACAATATAGATGTCGTAGATTTTGAATATTTAAGCATTTGTTGAACTAAAATAACATGTTTACTGCTCAATACAATTATCAAAAGCTAGAAATTACTCTGTATACTTATTACTTTTTACAGTCATTGTCACTTAGCTTCAAAAATAAAACAAAAATTAGAGCTATCACCCAACACGTAGTTATCAATTAAATCCATTCATTTAACGCCATTAAAAATAATTTAATATTTAATAATATAATATTTAATATAATATTATTTTTTTCAGCCTTACGACCCTGCATGTAGTAGAGTAAGGGACTCAGTTCCGCACTCTTTATACAATTTTTAGATATTGACTTGAAAACTAATTTAACTCCAGGAATAAGTAATAATCGTTGTTAGATTAAAACAAAAAATAAGTCAATTGTAGATATTTATCGAAATTAATAAATTACAATAAAAATATACGCAAAAATATTATATATATATATATATATATATATATATATATATATATATATATATATATATATATATATATATATATATATATATATATATATATATATATATATATATATATATATATATATATATATATATATATATATATATATATATATATATATATATATATATATATATATATATATATACACATCACCACGCCCTTCTTAATTAGGAAG
Organism: Dione juno; assembly: GCA_037127375.1. NCBI lineage: Eukaryota > Metazoa > Arthropoda > Insecta > Lepidoptera > Nymphalidae > Dione > Dione juno. The sequence goes on from JAXRJS010000014.1 coordinate 6,127,753, forward strand.
CTTAAAAAAATAGCTTAAAAAATGCAAATTGGCAAATTTATAATAAATAAATCCAACGGAAACTACAAAACAAATGACAAATATTGCACTGAGAATCGAACCAACAACCATCGTCCACAGTGAGGCACTCTCCAACTTCACCACCATATATAGTGCCTATAGCTATATAATGGACACTTAAAACGCACTTGCCGCAACATATAAAGTAACTATACCGTTTTTAATTACTATTCTGTACTTGATTTTTTAGGAATATTCGATACAAATATATACTTTCACCGGAAATAGAACCTTAACCTCATTGTTGTATATATATTGTAACAAACTTAAGTAAATTGTAAGTCGCAATATGAAATATAGACGCTCAGTTACACAATTCATTTATTCAACATTTAAAAAAATATTATTATATACATAGATAACTTTTACAAGCAACTGTTATCTATTCTATCTATCTATATATCTATAATATATCCATTTTTCAAACTGGATTCGAACTCGCAACCACCTTATGCCATCTCAACAATAAGTCCCACGGTGGTACAAAATATAAAATGCAGCATGACGAGTTAAATCAATCACCATTGTGCTGTTAAGCGTTCCAATGTCGCAGTCGTGAGTGGGAGGTTTGTTATATCGATGTTACTTTATAGATATGTCAGTCATTCTAGATTTACGTGTGTCCCGCATTTAGCAGGGTAGGCGGAAGGAATCTAACGTATCTAGAATCTAGGTTTAAGAACATTTCAAGGTAAAGGCTATTCAATCTAGATTACATCGCTACAAATCAATAATATTTGAGGTATATATATGAGCTAAGACATGTAATCAAGGTGTCACAGATTTCCTATCTTTTAAATATCTATAAGGTACCAAAAGAAATCAGTTTACAAAAATCTGCCGCCCTAGCCGCCCTACTCAGCTTGCTGGTACATCTGCCACTACTTCTCGCCCAATTTTCGAGACTGTGAGTTGAGGTTCCCCCAAAGTGACAGTATATTACAATATAAAGATTTCCACAAGCGGTAATCGAATCCCCAACCATGACGTTAACAGACAGAGACAATACAATACATCCCCAAGTAGCGCATAATCTTCATCTATTATAGCATATTACAATAAACGTAGCACTACAAGCTCCAGATTAATCGTATTATCAGTTTTTGTGCCTTCATATCAAAAACGCGACTGGTACTCCGTACTTTTACGTAACTTACGTACTTTTTCTTTTTCTCATCCTCAAGACCTGAACCTGCTACCTCCAGAACACTCATCGACTAGTGTAGATGCCGGTCATATAGCATACATGTCGTGTGCCAGTCATATAGCTTCATTACTTGGTACACAGCAGAAGTTGCAAATTGGTCGGTCCATACTCGTACATCAAACATTCCTAACCGACACCGAGTATAAATCATATTAACGCGCGTCTGCTACTCAAATATAACTTCATTAATCAATATAACTGGATTTATAAATTAATTTACTTTGAGAGAAGGAAGTTGCGTATCGGTAGGCGTGCCGCCTATGATTATATTGCGGTGGTAGCGGGTTCAAAAATGTGTATTTTAATTTGGACACTATTTTTTACACAGGTAAAACATGTAATCCATATAACTATGCTATCAGAGGTACCAAGCGCACTTAGTACCTACCCACATATGTGTCATGTGTACCTATCATACTTATCTACCTCTTTTTAATTACAATTAAACAATGAAAATAATAAAGAGGTAGGTAGGTACGGTAGCTATAGATTACAATATTCACTATAGATTTTTTTAAGCATATAACAAGTTTAGGCGTAAATTCTGAACTTACTTTATATTGCTAATTATTAACAACGAGGCCATTGTATATTCGTTTCAAAAATAAGACATGAGAACGGATTATTTTCATTTCTTTGCCATGACAAGACAAACCGCGGCATTGAGTACCGACCAACACGCAATATATCGATTTAAAGCGGAGAGCGGAGAGCGGAGAATAGAGTACGTCGACCTACCTATTGTCAAGGCACTTTATGCGGAATAAGGCGAGAAGCCAATAATATTATACTTACATAAGAGTGATATTATAGGCAGGTAGTAGAAAGATCTATCTATCTTTTGTCTATCTCCTTTTGTCTCTTTTTATTTATTTTATAACTTATAATGTGATTTTTTTATGTTATTCATCATGATTTCCTAACAGTAACCGTAACTGAAGGCGCCATCTTGCCTCCTAACTTTATCTAGAGTATTATAAATTATATGTAAATACCAACCGCATCTAAGAAGCTGTTGTACTTGTGGTAGTGGGGTCGGTTGCGTTCGCAGAACTGTCTGAACAGCAGTTTGCCTATAGGCTGCTGATCCACCACATAGTCATACTCTATATCTGTAATAAAAGGAGAAAATATACTTTTAGTGAGTTAGATTACTAAGAACTACATAATGATAATACATTTTTTTTCAGTAGGCAGAAGGAACCTAGTGTTAAGACACTCCAATCTTCAATTTTCAGTCAATATTAAAAATTTGTTAAGTAATAGAAGTTAACGCTGAAGTTTGTCTACCTGAGTGGGGATTGAACCGCCAAGCATCGAGTATACAGGCAGACGCTGTCCCGCTGCACCACAAGGACATATATAATATAATTGATATATACATGCCCCAAGCAACCAGTGAAATAAAATTAATGCTATCAAATAAAACACTAGGTATTGAAATTAAAAAATATATATATTTGAAATGCATATATTATGTAAATTCGTAGAGATATCAATTACAACAATCACATCTTATTACAAAAACATATTTAATAGTAACTTAATTTAAAACATATAGGCATACACAGATATTACGGGACTCGGAACTCGAACCTATACCTTAGCCAATTAAGCCATACGTCCTTATCACCATCGAAATTCTTATGGGCTTGTCACAACTTATTTTCGAAAGAGGCTATAAATAAAAGCTCCCATAAAATAAACCTCACTAACAAATGTATGTACAAACGGAATAAATCTTGTATAATAAAATTGTATGTTAATACTAAGAACAAGCGCAAACTTATTATGCATGTTATCCGGCGAAGCCAAGCGTAGAATGTGAGCTTTAAAATTAACCGAAGCTTTTATTGTATTTCTGAACACATATTAACATTCACATTAATATATTCTACATACATACATATACTTTTCCGTTAAAGAGTGACTGCCATACAATTAGACCCAAAATTATACACCATAGAAACTTGAAATTTGCTATGTAAAGTTACCAAATTTCATAATTAATTGGTGAGTGTAGGGGACCATAAAAAGATGACTTTCCGAAATTCAAACCGGAACGGGAAAAACGCCTATATAGCCTAATATGTATTTTTACGTATATATTTGTAATGAAATATCAATTAATCAATAGCCATGGTTTAAAGATGACAAGCATATGGCAAACGATATATTACTCATTACCATGTTACTCATAGGGCGCCAGTTAACCCCTTAATTTGGAAATGTCAGCACTTAACACTGATCGAAGGGAGCTGTCTGCCAAACACTTTTCAGGTCACCACCGTTTGGCAATTGTTTGTATCAATCGACATCTCGATACAAATCAGAATGTTGTTGTGTAAACAATTTCTTGATGTCTGAGTATTATATAAAGCGTAATGTATATTTTTTTTTTTTTAGGATAATTTCGTCACTGAGCATATAATATTCATTAATATATTTTATTATTATTTTCAATTGAAATAACTGAATGATATAAACAAACTTGACTTACATTTATCATTCATATATATAGTCTTTTTTAACCCTAGCATCTACCTGCAGCTTCGTACTTTAAATTATGTATGAGAATGACACCTTCTGAAGTATGTTACATCGACACGATTAATGGTAATAGAACGCCTTCCTTGGAGGAAGGAGGAAGAAGTGGAGCATCCAACACAACAAGAACTTGTTAATTCGAACCAGTAGTTACTGAGCTTTTGCGTTCAACCAAATAAACTTTTAAGCTTTGTTACATAGAGTATCTCTATCTTTATTACAAAGCTGCGCTATAACGCCTGGCATGAATATAAATTATACATATGATTTACTCATAAGTAAATTATGCCAAAAAAATATATGAATTATAGAGTATAAATTTCCAAAACAGAAGAAAAAAAAAGGATACCAGAGCCGCAGATAGATCTAAATCTATGCAACAATATGTATGATAAAATATCTTATATACGAGCGACTATGTCCGTACATATATATATGGGCACTTTGGAAAGTTAAAGTAATTAGTTTCTAATTCATACCAATTGCTCGGGGACCGGTTTTAATTACCACACATCTTTTGTAATTAAGTCTGTGTCAGTATTTTTTTTTGCAATTATAATAATTGAAATATTTTAATCAATTTATTGTTCACGTGAAGAGTATGGCAGAAAAAATATACAGAAATAAACCATATATAGAAATAAACTCTCTAACTATGGCGTCTGAGAAAGAATTATTCTATGCTGGATTTACTGTCTTAGGACCATTGTTAAGGCACAAGATCAAGCTAGAGTAAATTAATACGAAGTAGCTTTTACATGCGGTTTTGTCCGTCAAATTGTAACAAGTAAGAGTTGTACATGACACATGGCCGAAATAGTCGCTTACATCAAAACGATTAATGTCCTATACTAAAGACTTCTTCAATAAATGCGAAGAAGTGTCCAATAGTTCCTTGGATTAGCTATATAATATTAGTACACACACCCACACACACACACACACACACACACACACACACACACACACACACACACACACACACACACACACACACACACACACACACACACACACACACACACACACACACACATACACATACACACACACATACACACACACACATACATACATACACACACACATACATACATACACACATACATACATACACACATAGATATACATACATAATATGTTCAGGCTTTATCCTTAGCTGGGTAGTAAAAGAGAACGGACCGCCAAACGCTGCGGTCCCTGCATAATATTATTACATGTATATTTAATAGTTTACGTGAACAAGTTAAGAGAACATACCTATAGCAGAATATATTTAAATAGGATGTATTTTTCTAATTGGACACCTCCAGCTATAGATAAGAAATGACACTGTTTTAATATAACTGGTTAAGTTTTTTTACAGCGTAAACTTTTTGTTCCTAAGTCATGGATGTTGTATGTATGTATGTACGGGTACTTCCTTTACATATAACATGATTACACAAACATAGATTTGCCATAAAAATAGGCGCAACGTTTATCTATACTAATAAAAAAAATTGGAGTGTCTGTTTGTAATATTTAAATAACCACTTTTTACTACATGCACATGAACGAACATAACCAAAATAATATTTTTTACAATTTAATTTTTACCATTTTTTTACTGTCTGTCTGTTTGTTCCGGCTAACTGATTTTGACGGGACTTTCACTGACAGATAATATAGCCGTTGTAATGAGTAACTTAGGCAACTTTTTTTTAGAAAAAAAAATACTATATTAGAGTAAATAAGAGTACACTGAACATGTACATGTGTGGTTTCATATAACATATAGAAACGAACGCAATTCAGTTTACTTAAGCAGCGAGCGGGTTTAGAATATTATAATTAAAATGATAGGCGAAATCGTTAAAATTATTTTCATAAATATATATATAAAAAAAAACAATGTCACACTGATTGGCCGAATAGACATTGGCGCAGTATAGAAATGTATGTACGAATATTTTTCTTGTAATTTTTTTCACACATGGTTAACTCCCTATTTGGGGAAAGTAATGTCGATTTCGACAATAGAAGTCGGGTAAAAAGGGGAGTGTATTGATGCTAGGTCTCTTGTCCTGTAATATATGGGAAAAAATTTAGACCACTCAACATAATACGAAAGATAAAAGCTTATAAAACAAAACAATAAAAGCTCATAAAATGCGTGTATCTAAAATATTTTTTTTGTTGTATTTAACTTGGTGTAGGGTCATAGATTAGAAATGCTTGTTGTTTTGTTTTAATCATGTTGAGCTAGCCTGTAAGTGTACTGTACAGTATAATTCGCTTTCTTATTATTGGACACAATACTTTTTCCTCAATATGTCTCATTGTATGTTACGTTGGCTTGCCTAAATAAATAAATAAATAAATAAATAAAATAAATAAAATAAATAAAATAAATAAAATAAATACAATAAATAAAATAAATAAAATCTATTATTGTATTATTTCATTTTTTAAAGAAAACAAGGATGATAATGTAGGGTAGAGTTTTCCAACATTTCATTTGTTGAGGCTCGCCAGATTATAAATAATATTTTAAAGTCCTTTTTCTTTATCTATATATAAAAAAAATTAAAAGACCTTTATTTCAATTCTAAGAAACAAATTTCAAACTAATTAAATGAATAAATGTTTTTTAACTAAATTAGATTACATACATAAATTTTCTTTCTAAAATGCATACGCTTTACGCTCAAAGGAAATCTCTCTACACCCTCTTAGGAGGCACCCGCCACCTCCCAGTTGGAAACTCCTGGTGTAGAGACTAGAGTACATTCGGGATAGTATTAACGATCTTATAATTCGCGTCCTCGTAACAAGTCGTAAACGTCGGGAATTGTACTGAATACTGGGCTCATTTTATCACAGATAAGAGATATGTCGGAATTGTAATAAAAATATGATTGCCAAAAATGTGGCCATACTTGAAACGGGGAACATTTAATATGACTATATAATAAAACACCATTGAGGTCCATATGAAATGTGTCTGTATGTACAAAAAATGCTATATATGTAAATACAATTAATTGTAATTGTCTAATTAAATTCTTGATTGGACTTTTGGAAACGTAGAAAAAGCAAATCCACAGTCAGTACATTTTCCACACACAGACACTGTACCACTGATTAGAGGGACTAAAAAAATATTATAATAAAGTTAGTTATCTCGTAGAGTAAACTATTAGCCATGTAAGGAAGTATATGAGTAACAAAACAATACACAAAATTATAAGCAAATCAAATTTCACAAGTGACCCTTAGCACGTGAAGTTCTAAAATATAGCTTTAAAATCATGTTATTTGACTCGGATATACAATTTTTAATATTCATTAAGTAGACAATTTCATTTGTTAAGTACTTGTATGTCGCATTATTGGTGATTCCAATTTTGTTTGGACACAAGCTTTCTGAATACAAAAGCCTTTTATAGCACTAACATTAATTGACCTGTATCTTTTATTTGTGGTCACAATTGATAAGGTATCGCAAAATATTAACTAAAATCTCATACAAGTAGTGCTAAGAGGTCTGACATACAGTGATATTACAGCAGTATTTGACATTTGGAAGACCTCACGCTGCGGCAAATTGGCGTTAGTACACCATCTCCATGACATACCTATAGGTAAATTACTATGACAACGGAATCCACATAGTAATTTACCTATATCTCATGATGAGATTGTACTACCAAACTAGCCAACTGCCAAAACAGCGTCCAATTCATTAATTTGCATTTTTCGAATTTGTTTAAGGAAATAAAAGAATTCCTCGCATTTAACTAAGCCTTGCCATTTGAAATAAAGACATCTTAAATTACATTGAATTCGTCGTCCCTTAATGGCTGAGTACTTTAAACAATGAACTCGAAATAAATGTAGTAATAAAAGCACCTTTCTCGCTTTAAATTAAATTGTTTTAATCTAAACGCTATTGTGATAAGGAATAGGAAGGAATATATATATATATATATATATATATATATATATATATATATATATATATATATATATATATATATATATATATATATAGCAGAACAACGAGCTTATTATATACATATACAAACTAAATATACCGGAAACTTTCATATAAAACGTAACAAGAATAATAAAACATTGTATGATTTACCGTCGGGTCACAGATTCAAAGCAAACATTGCTATTCATAATGGATCAACAATCTTGGTAACAATTTTTCCGCCATCCAATATGTTGTACGTGAGCTTGGAGCGTTTCCTCTTCCATGCATTTTACATGTAGATAATATGTCTTTTAGTGATTTATTGCACTCGCGGTGTTGCATACAAAATTGTAAATATCTAAAGGTTATTACTTGATGGCGACCGTCGTGGGATGGTGGGTTACACGCAGTGGGATATTGCAAGAGGGTTATGGGTTAAAAAATTATTTCTCTCACGATCTTCTTCTTCTTCTTCTTGGCATTAGTCCCGGCTTATTCCCGGTCTCACGATATAAAAAAAAATTTAAGATATAACGACTATAGATCAATTCAATATTCATTTGGAAGAATTAATTATTTTAATGTCTCCGCTCTATAAAACAACCATGCTGAAAAAAAAATATATTTTTGTAAAGTGGAGAACAAAATGCAAATGCAAAAGTTGAGTAAATGTATAAAAAAAATCAAGTTTACATATTATCTACTTTATTAGGCACAAACAAAAAAGATTTTATATATGTATATATTAATATATTGTGTATGTAAAATAAGAATTTGTATAGCCTTTAAGCGTACGCTTCATATACCTAATATTCTTAATCTTGTAAATATGGTCAAGTAAAGTAAAAAAACAAAACAAACATTTTTATAGTAGATATATTAAAATGCTATAAACCCACACACGCACATATCTGGGTCCTTGATCTTATATCAAGTTTTATTTAATTTTAAATATTTCATATCAGTGCTAAGTGATTTTGTTATTTAATTGGCGCGGGTCGATTTCGATGATAACGGCACTTTCGGGCTAATAATATTTGCTAAAGCTTAAAAATTGGGGTTTATTAAGTAAAAATAAAAAATTTTAAATAATGACATCGAACGCAACGAAAGAGTACATACATTTTTAATGGCAAATTAGTTTTTAGAGAGCGGGTAAAGTTTTACTAATAAAATGCAAATAAATGCATAATTATAAAATTTAAAGCCACAGTAAACAGACTTTTATAAAATAAAATTCAAAAAGAAAAGAAGAGATAAGTCACTAAGTTCTACCTACCCTGCTTAAATATACTCCTGATGCATCACATTTTTTTATATAAAATAAAAATTGCAAATGACTAAGTACCGAGTAGTAATAAGGATGCTTAAGACACCAGGGCCCTTTTTTTTATTAAATTGACAAACTGTAAATATAATGTAGGCAACTATTTTCCTTATGTTTCTTGCCATTGGAATACTACTATAACTGAGATCAATCACGATTTCAGTGAGAAGTGTGGTCTTTTCAGAACACCACCCACTTTGAGATGTAATCTGTTCAATTTCATATGCCCGATAAATTTACTTAAAAAAGATGCCTTTTATCTTCACACGTCACTCGCTCTCTTTTAGTTTAGACAGAGAGCACTTGGAGATATGACACTCGGTTTTTCTTGTGCGCTTTTTAAGTTGTTTGTCGAAAAGCTAAATCCCTTAAACCCTTGAAATGACAGAATATTTTTCATATATTGTTAATAAAAAAAAATCATCATCACCAAAACAGAAGCAGCAAGCAGTTTATATAACTTTTAAATTGGAAAGTCCATTTATAAGTCATCACACAAAAGCTCCGCAGCTTTTTGATGCTTAAAACTATAAAAATTCAAAGTGCTGTACCCGCAAGTACCATTTCACCTGCAGCGAAGGGCCGCAACCAATAATAGACGATTGACGTCACGCATTCCTAACGCCGACGTCATCACATATCACTATAACAATTAACCTTACACTTTACCTCGGCAAGAAAATATTTACTGCTTTTCATTTTAGTTACATACAAAATTCTGGAACGGCCGGAGTAAACTGTGATTGGATTGCTTCAGGCCCAGTCGAGTGTAAAAGCTATACGCATTTCGTCGTTTTCCTTCCTCCATTGAAAATATTTGCTATTCTAACCATTTATTAACCATTATTCTCCATTAGTAACAAGTGAAAAAAATATATGAACATATAGCCAAAAAGAAAATTATAAATAACGTGACAGTGCAAATAAATAAATAATAATAAAAAAAAAATTAGACAATTTTTAAATCGTTAAATGCTAAAGTAGCTTTAGTAGTAAGTTCATTCCAAAGAATATTTCATAGTAAAGAAGTTTTAATAGAATAATTAATTTGGTAATTTGATCTCTCTTCAACCTGTTATAGAAAGCTTATCTACAGGAGTAGAAACAAAAACGACAAGCTTTTACAGGTTTAAGTAAATTATTTACCAAAAACTACAAACATTTTTACTTCACACACAAATGGCATGGCAACATTGGCACATTAGTCAATTCTATCCTATCATATAATAGAAGTCAAGTTTATATGTTGAAATCCTCTAAAACAATTAATTATGATTTGAACACAGAACTATCGCAACAAATAATAAAAATCCACAACGGCGTCAAAAGAAAAATATTTTGGAATATAAAAAATCCACGTATCAGGTCTCGAACTGGTACCTCTTTGGACGGTTTCCAAGAGGCGCTGGTTCGAGTACTGCTACGTTAAAAATGTTCATGTTTCTAAATATTATATAATATTTCCAGCTGGTATTGATAAATTTTCTAGCAAATGGCAAAGACCTGGCTCTTAGAATATATTTGTCATGTATCGTATCGCTGACATTTACATAATATATGGATCAATCCACTTTTTATTCATGGTGTAACTTTGTAACAAACAAGTTACTAAAAATGTATGATATTTTTATTTGTCGTACATAAAAATGGAATAATTGACTAGATGTTTTTTTTTAATCAGCAAATGATTGAAAGGATCGGAAAATGAGAGAATGAAATTATTGCTTAAAGGAGAGAAAAGTTTATGTAGAATGTAGAAACATGTAAGATACATTTAAAAAAAAATCGACATCGGCCATTGCATTGAGGCCACCATAGCGCAGCGTGTTACTGTAAGCGTGGTGGTTTTGGATTCCATACCCACATTAGTGAATGAATTGTTTTATATTCTCCGCTCTGGAGCGACCGTCGAGTTCCAACACCCAACACGCAACGTCGTGAATTTGCATAAAAGCGAAGAACGGAATATTTGACACTATTTTATTTTCCTAGACCCTTCTACCCTACTATGTTCAACCCTGACCCTACTATGTTCAACCCGACTGGGCAGAAATAATTTTCAATACAGCTACATATCTAATCTAGATCTGAATATATAAATATAAATAGTCATAAATATATGTCCATACTGAACCACAATCGATAATTATCTTCTTAAGAAGTTAACTAAATAAGTAAATTTTATATACATACGTATAGAAAGCGTTCTAGCTTTTACATGAAACATTTTAACGTAAAAGCAAAATTGTAACCAAGTCACATTATCATAATTAAAGACGTTGACGTTTAACAAGGTCCCAGTGACTATTCCATTACGGGCGACGAAGGAAAGATATTATGACATAACAGGTCAGAATATTAAGTGGAAAACAATGAATTATTCAAATTCAGGATATTTATTCTGTTCGGAGATAGCTCGTTATGTTTATATCTAGTGTCATTATTTCTTCATTAGGAAAGCTTAATGATGGACCTCTACACTTTCCGCTGTTTTGTAAATGTGTACTGCCGGTACTTATTACTTATTTATGTTAATAAGCTGAAAGGTATGTTTGGGTAAACGTTCTAATTTGAGGTTCAAATTTAATGGGCTACTTTTGTGTTGGATAGTACATCAATAGAAGAAGGTCAGATAAATTCGATGTAGTCCATTGTATCAAAGTTGCCTAGAATGTGTCAAGTAATTTACTTACTATAATAAGAGAGAGAGCTCTTTCGCCTCGTCCACTATCCTTAAGCTCTTCATACATGCTCTCAGAGTCCTTATGCTTTTTGCGTCACCTACCTGTACTGTATTTTCGAAAGTCAGCCGAGGTGTCTGCATACCTCTATTACCACTCACTTTTGCTTCATATATCTCTTTTCACCATTATTTCAAAAATCATTGTCTCGACGTGCTCAAACCATCTGAACACGTTTTTCTTCAATTTCACTGTGACATCCTCGCTGGTACCTACCATTCTGTGTATCTCTTCGTTACGGATTCGGCCAGTTAAACTGACTCCGCATATCCACCGAAGAGATCGCTTCTTCACAACATTCATCTTTCTTTCATTCTTCTTCTATAATACCCACGTTTCACTGCCATATAATAGCGTCGCCACCAGAACTGTATTGTGTACACTGTGCGGCCAACCGTGCAGCTACACTGACACATCCCTACTTAACATACTTCCCAGGTATACTACTTCATTCACTTGTTCTAATAAGTTTCCATTCACAAAAAAAACCTTATCTCTTTCAAATACCAGAATCTTTGTCTTATTTGTATTCAGGCTTACGGAGCTACAAATATTTGTTATCTAGATGATACCAATCCCAAACAGTATTTGAATCCCACAACGGCGTCGATCAATCAGGGGCGGTGCAAACATGTATGTGTTTCAAAGTTACGCGTCTATAAAAGCTTTTCACGGTACATACATACATAGTATAACAAACTTAGTAAGCTAAATCCTGACGTAATAACGTTTTTGCTGAGATCGTTGCGGATATTATATCCGCATTTACTTAACATATTTTTAGGTTATTTCACTTTACGTGGTTTTAAGGCTTTTAATAAACGATGATATTATTATGATTAGGGACGATGCTGTCGCGCAATTGAGAGGTATCTGAATGAACACGGGTTTGTCGTGGGTTTGATTGCTGAAGAAATGCTTTATTGCAAATAGATTTTGCAATGTGGAGCTTTGAGTTCTGCCACTCAACATGCAATGTCTAAAGTTTGAGCCAAAATTGGAGAAAATAGTGTCTTACAACAAGGTTCACTCTGTCTATTGCGTGAAGCTGAAAAAATATTATACAAAAGCTTTGCTTTCCTAGTCTGGCACACACAGTAAAACATTTTTTTATTTCATTTCACGCTGTATTCCACATAGCTGAATAGGCAGAGGGAACCGTAGGCAGCAGGGACTAATATCAGGACACTCTGTTCCCCGTTAGCCACCTTTCGAGGCATCGCGTGTTGATTTGCGGAACTCAACGCCGCGCTGGTAAAACTTTTACAAAGCCTAGTTTCTGTTAAACATATAAATAATACCGAGTGAAAAATGCATCTAAATCCTAAAACCACGGAGTAGACAAACAATTCCTTACTATGCTACAAAAGCGACAATTTACACATAAATTGCATTTATTCATCCATTTTTATGTGAAGAAGAAAACTAAACGAGACGCGTGATGTTAAGTGTCACGCCTGTCTAGAGCAATTTCAAAGCCGTTCATACTTTTGCTATACAAAACCTTATGCACTATGGATGGTAGTCTTCGTCATCATCAGAAATAGAATGTTGCATATATGTCTCTATGCAATATATGTATTATAATCTATTTAAATGGCAACATATTATTATTTGTTATAAAAGCAAGAATTCACTAGAGTAACAACTAGCGAGATTAGCTTCACGCTGTATCCCGCGTGTAGCAGGGTACGCAGAGAGAACTCCGTGTTAAAACACTACGTCCTCCACTATTTATATGAATTTTAGCGCATGCTCAAGCGTTGAGTGTCGGAACTAAACGTCGCACTTTATCCTACCCCACCACCCACCTATAGCCACCCACAACCACCACGTTTATAGTCATACGCTGTACTACTATGTCACGATTGTCTCAAGTACTCGTATGACTACATTAGACTATTGTAAATTCAAATTCAAATCGCAGATGCTTATATCCTGTAAGACAATATCTTCATATGTCGAGTCCTCACAAGCAAGAATATTCTTGCTATACAGCACTATACCTACCTACATATCTTGCAAAGTCGCAGTAAACGAGAAATTCTTCGCTTATGTCATATGACATACTGTCTATGTCTAGTCACTGGAAAAACAACAGTTCTTTTTGTTCTTTCACACATACGAGTATGTAGACGAAACAGTAACACGTTAGACTGGTTTTTTTTTCTTTCAACGAAATGGAAGCATTGAGTTTTGTGTACTTGGTCTAAAGAAAATCATCATCACGTTTTTATTATATTTAGACATTAGGATATTCTATTTTTTTTTATTCAAGATGTATCGAGCAAAGCAGGGTAGGCAGAACAAACCTTGTTAAGACAATCCGTTCCATGTTCTTCGCACATTTTCAAGACATTGCATATTGATATCGCAGAACTCAACGCCGCGCTTACCAAAGAGTAGAAATAAGAATATTCCATATATCCTTGGATATCCATGGATATAGTTAGTGTAATTTAAAACCAGTAAAATGATCACCAGCCAATTTAACTTTAGTCGTTCTTATCGAGGTACGTCGAAATTATTGCAAGCAATATTATTAATTATTTATAACGATTAAATGTCTAGAGAAAAAGCTACTGCTATGCTTTCACAATACTTGTAATAGAAACATATTTTGGAGACGTGTAAAAAAATGTAACATTATGGCGACTCGAACCCGCGCCACTTGGAAACCGAAGCTTCTACGCTTTCCAAAGGTGCACATTCGAGCCTGGATACGTTAAAATTTTATACGCTTTGAAATGTGACAATATGATTTGTTCTTTGTTAGAAAATTATTAGAAAAATAACCCATAGTTTTTACCCGTTTTATACATCTACATAATAAAATAACTCACTCTTTTTACGTCAAGCATCCAATCGAACTGAATCCCAATAGAACAAAATGGATTTTTTATATTCCTAATATAGACAAATGAAACTTAATCCTAACGCCAAAAAAACTACTCGAAATTACTATAGCCAAAAAAAAAACAAATTACAATAAGAAGATAAATCTTATATATTTGCCTAATATATTATATGGAACATCGCGACAAACTCGTCAGGAGACAAGTACAAACAAACATACGTATCATTTATTTACAACGCATAGTTATTCAAAGCGCGATGCTTGCGAGGAAACGATGGATGGCGTGAGCGATGAGATATATGTAAGTATAGATTAGGAATTTTTCTTATGAAGATATTAGGACTATCTTTTTAAGAAAATAAAATTTAAAGAGATGTAGACTATTTTTATATATAAAATCGGTATAGGTTTCCTTTGTATGCGATTTATGTAAGAGCTGGAAGTATTGTTTAAAGATCTCGACCTGTCTAGAACTAGCATTAATTCATATCTAGAATGGACTTCGAAAGCGACACTAGTAGATTCATTTTGAATTTGGTTAGGAAGTGGAAGGAGAGAGGACAGTGCAGGTTTGGTTTAATGCTCATTCGAACCCGTTAAACCTATACTTATCCCGTTGCAAGTCCCAGGGACGGCTTTGAGTCCCTCTCCTAATCTCCTATCTAATACATAATTTGAATTAAGAACATCTTACCGTATATAGGCGGAGATTTTATTTTAGATATACTCTTTAAAGATATCGATGACATATCTTAAAAAACAATATATGTATATATATATATATATATATATATATATATATATATATATATATATATATATATATATATATATATATATATATATATATATTATTTAATTAAAAACTTCACACTAGTTTCCCCACCCGCTTCCACTTATCACATGGACCATTAACTCGTACACGATAACTTCTATCGACTGGAACGCCCAGCATCGTACGACACGAACTTTGCTCATATGTAAACGTAAATGGGTGATATTTTTCGCTTACTAAGCTGACAATATAGTATAAGTTAATATGTTGACCAAGCTTTGTAACTAGTAACAAATATTAACCATAATGTATAGAGTCATATATTTTAAATGTTATTGTTATCTAGAAGCAAGACACTGTATTTATTACTTTGTACGTAAACACATACAATGTTTTATCAACCAAGTCAGGGAAATATCTCTGAATATTTTTCCGATTTGAGAGTTGTACCCGCTACCCTTTCATTGGAAGTGCTGAGGCCCAGTGTGGCGCAGTGGCACATCATATGACTGTGACCACCAGTGGTGAAGTGAGAAATTAAAAAAAAATCAATCAGTATTGTATAAGAATTGAGCCTAGCTTACAAACTGTATTTACTTAGCCAATATATTATGTTTTGTATTGCATGAAATAAAATTGATTTATAGTGAGAACTTTGCTACTAAATTATTGATTGTTATTTACTATGTATTTATTAAGATATAGTAGTCGGTTCGAATTCACTCGAGGGGGTAAATTATTATAATTTACCCGCACTTGTAAGACAAAGTACGGCCTTAAACTCCCCCTTTTAACACACAATATCTCCAATTCAATCGAAAAGCCAAAAACTAACCGTCTGACCCTAGATTATTTACCTACCGTGTATTTTTGTTCAGTCAGATACGTACTAACTTCAAATTTCAGAATTCAAAAATTCAGATTCAAATATTTACTATAGGTATATATAGTATATATGCGATATAGTATATATAGATAGAAATAAAAAAAAACATAATAAAAGAAAACATAGAACTATTTTTATATTTAATGTAAATTTATAAATCAGATACTAATATATTAACATATAGGTATATATATTACCTAAATAGTCACAAACATATGAAGCTTAACATAATTTATTTAGTTTTTGGAACAATTGCATATTTTTACTGTCGGCTTCCTACACTTGAGTTATGACTGGGGCCCATTAAATATGTACAGTATATTCGCATTGCCCGCATGGAAGGAGAACGAATATTATTATTATGGGATTATGGTGAAATATTGAAGCAACGCAGCTCCATACATTACGTAATGTAACAAGCTTACTATGTCCAATTTGTTTTAATGAGTGTTTATGGTTTCATAGCCGGTTCAAACTTCAAAACCTATTCGAGGAAATGGTTAATTAAGAATTATTATCCACATTGGCTTTTTTTCTATAGCTGCTTATTGTATTCTGCATACAACAGTGTCTGCAGAGAAAGTTTAATTCTAAGACATATTTTATACAATCGTAAGGAACAAAAAGGAAAGGCAAAAAAAGAATTGCTTAACGGAACAAGTGGGGAGAAGGAAACCATTTCATCCCACCGAAGTGGGATCGAACCCTATACCACCACGTTTACAAACAGACACCCCACTGCGTCTACAGTGGCTTCAATTAGTATTGAGAAATACAAATTAATAATAGCATAATTCTAGCGATACGTTCTAAAATTCTGAATCATATTTAATAGATCGTTTTTATAACATAACCAACCATTCATAACCAACATTAATAATAGAATTTTCAGTATTATTTAATACTCATAAAAATTATATAGTAAACGTTGTTTATTGAAGCGTTACAGTGTTCTACCAACATTGTTACACTTGTTACATATTCGCATTTATCTGAACATATAAGTATGTCAAATGAACAATAATGTGGTTTGTATTACGTTATTGATAAAACCGCTTTGGTTTTCATTCATAAAACCAATATAATATATACTAATCATAAATATATATATATATATATATATATATATATATATATATATATATATATATATATATATATATATATATATATATATATATATATATATATATATATATATATATATATATATATATATATTGGAATCTCTGTGTATATTAGAAAAAAAAACTATCAGCACATATGTTATGTTTAAATATTGAGATATTTTTTTTTATATTCATATATTTTTATAGGTATCCTGCATAGCAGAGGTAGGCAGAGGGAACTTAGTGTTAAGACACTCTGCTCCTCGCTTTCCACTTTGTTTTCGAGACTTTATATGGTGAGTGGAGAATGAGAAACTTCATTTTTTTTTAGTTTAGCACTTAATATAAAAAAATATAATAAAATAAATATCAATTAAATTGTCACTACCAGCCATAAAAATAATCTACAATATAATTACAATTAGTAATTTGTGGAAGCTTAATTGGTCTTTGTTTTTTTTATGTTTTATATTGAAAATATTTTATTGTACTGTATGTTTATGTACCCTTAAAAATAAAATAAATAAATAAAAAATCCCACAGAACAGTAGCTCCATGATACGACGGCTATAAACAGTAGCTAGCTATATACAGAACACAGGCACTTACATTCAGAGATTAGGGGCCAATACATAATAAGCCATTTGGATCATTCCAAATGGACTGAAGCCAAACAACTTTTCTTTTACCATAAAAATGAGATTCTACAAATATCTTTGCTATTTCTATTACCATACTAGATTAAGTTAGCGACTTTGCTCGAGTTTATTAATTTATTTTTTTACAGTTGTGATGTACGTACTTACTAAATAATTATTTTATATATAAAACTAGTTTTTAACCTCCGTCTTGGTCGTCAAATGATAATAACTAAAACGTTGTGTGTAACTCTGACCGCAAGTACAGTGGTTTACATCAGAACAATATACGTAATGTAATATAGCCTATAGCCTTCCTAGACAAATGGACTATACAACACAAAAACATTACTTCCTGAGATAAGCGTGTTCAGTCAAACCAATAAAATCAAACTCTAAAATTACTTTTATATATATGATTGGGTATTTCTTTTCTTAAATTAATTTAAAGAAAATAGTCAAAGATTAAAAAATACACATAAAAACCACGTCCATTTCATACAGACGACATATTCTCCATATATGAGAGACATTTATCACCGATGAATAACACGCTTATATAAAAGTAACAAGGCATATCATTTCCGGCGTAGGAAATAGAAAACGCTTCAAAGTAATAATCAATTGTCTGTATGTAAGTTACTGGCTGTATGTAAATATTTCACATAATTTATGTCCTTTTTATATTGTGAAAAGTCACGATAGTCCATATTTATCGGCAAAAGCATTAACTTACGAAAACAACTCTTCTCCCATGTGACATATATAAATGCAATTTGTTTGAAAAAGTGTAAAGACGATTGATATAGGTTCTTATCGCTATACTTTATAATTTAAAAAAAAATCCAGCTTCTTAACGTATCAGTAACCCCTATAT
The DNA here is from genome assembly GCA_037127375.1 of Dione juno. NCBI lineage: Eukaryota > Metazoa > Arthropoda > Insecta > Lepidoptera > Nymphalidae > Dione > Dione juno. Next base: position 6,146,741 of record JAXRJS010000014.1, read on the forward strand.
ATGTATACAGGTCCAAGGAGAAGCAACCGTCAAGTCACATCGCTTGCATCGCTCGCTTAAACTCACAGTTCACAGGCAGACGCTGCTGCGACACGATGGCTTCTATAGCAAATATTAGAGTAAAGTAATAAAAAAAACGAATATAAGCTAGATATAAAATTTCGTATAGTAGTCTAATATTTCCGAGAAAAAATCGAGAAAATATTTATTATATTAAAGATATGTATATACCTAGGTATTTGAGCGGGGTAGCCAGGGTACGCCAACCGCTACGGCTACGGCTATTCCATAGATCAACGACAAAAGTAAGGTAAGGTAGATTTCCACTTATTATTATTTTCACATATGTAGAAGCTTTTATAGGAACATTGTGTAGCATAATAATGTATCGCATATCCTTTTCCTGCGTAAATAAAATTTATTTTTAGCACAGGCCATAGTAAAATTAGATATCACAATAGATTACGTTACGTATGTCTGTTTAATGTGCCATTATGCGGGAACAATGCAAAAACTATAAGAAATATATAGCTGTGAAAGCAATATGTATATAAAATATTAGTATGGATGATACTGTCTTACATACACCACCTTACATACATGTTAACGTTACGACAATCTTATATAATCTGTGATAAATGAGGCAATTACTTAAACGGTTATTCATTAATTCATTGTACGACATTGGCGAACAAATTGAAGCCGTCATGGCGTAGTGGTGGACGGCGGACTGTAAACGATGGTTGTGAATTCAATCCCCATCCGAGAGAATGAGAAATTATATTTAAACTATCTTCTTAGATATGCTTGATTTGACTATTTTGAATTACTGATTTCGAAAAAAAAGTGGAACGTGGAATTCTGCCACTGAGCACGAAGAACAACACAATGTATCCCCTACAAAGCGTAAAGCCACCTTCTGATTACTTTGGACAAATGCCTAGCTTAAATATAAAGTTACACTTTCCTCCTTCTGCTCACATATGAAAATCACGAGGAGTATGAAGATGATGAGGAGTTTCGGTAAAGTTTTAATTCATATATATTTATTTAGATTGGACCTATTAAGATTAAATATCTGAATAAAGTGTACCATAAATGTATAATATTTCACGTACAAATATCTACAGGTTCTAGCATGTGCCGACATTATTTTCAATAAAAAAAATCAATCACCTGAAGCAAACAGTCTATTGCGTAACCTATACCTAATCCTGACGTCCTCTTAGAGTGACAGAACGTTTGTCATATCCCCTACATCTCTATCACAAAATTCGGCCTTATCTCATTGAAAATATGGATTAAAATTGCATGAAATAATTAACCAGATCAATTACAATGATGCCGTTCAGAGATAAGCGTAAAATATGGAGCACTGAGTCACGCCCGCGCATGTTTTTTTTTTTTTCACTACCAATGATTTAATATAATTAACAGAGGACACGACCTCATATATTAACCTTACAACTTTCGTGATTTAAAACGTTTAGTTAAGGTAATTCAAAGCGGTAAGACGAGTTGGATCTGTTAAGCTACGAGATGTCTTTGGAATAAATATAAATATGTATGTCAATTTTTTTTAAATTCTTGAATAAAAAAGTTTGACATACAAAATATAGTATAGTATAGGAGCAAAATATAGTATAGGAGTTTGTTAGGTTGAACTCGCTAATTTCAGGAACAGCTCACCTATTAGAAATTAAAAATGTTTTTTTTTTAGTGTAACTATTGTTATATAGAGTCTATATATATGTAATACAATTAATGTAAATGTAGCTTTATAATACTAAAAATGAATATTTTTATGCTGTTACTCATTAATATGACACTCTTATCGCGTATTTTCTACAAGATGTAACAGTAGATTGAAGATTATCTTCAAGTCAATTTGCAATGCAAATCACGAAAGGCAAAGATTAGATAAACAACAGTAGGTACAACGGGTAATGTTGAATATCTCTTTTCACAAACGACTAAAGTATCTAATGTTTATAGAAAAACTAAAGAAATCGCTAAAAAAAAAAACAGTATATACAACGCATCTAAATTTGTAAATGTTTAAATAGATACCTTTCTATTTTGTTAAGCAAGCTTATCAATTTCGTAGTTGACGTAATTGAAAAATAATTATTATTGTAATTGGTCTGTGCCAATTAAGGCTAAAGCATGAGGGGGGTCCTCGCACATGTTGTGTGAAGAGATTACTGACAGTGGACGAGGCGAAAGAGGTATGCAGGGAGCGCAGAGTCTGGCGCTCCGTCCTCTCTGACTACCCCGCTAGGGATAAAGTGTGAAGCTATGTGTGTATGCACAATATGTCGTCCTCGTTTTCATCGGTGAACCAGATGGAAAAAAACAAAAAATGGAGAAGTATCTTTTAAAATCGATGGAAATGGAATCCAGACGTGTATATTAAAATATCACAAAATTTACAACACCACCCTACAAACTATATTAAAAACCCATCATAACACAATATAATTGTCCTTAATACGCCATAATATTATGATCGCCATAACATCTAACACGAGACACTCCCATTCATTTAATATAACCGTTTGTATTTATTCGCTTAGCTATATGTAAATGTGCTATGGTAGTAATTAATACTATCCGTGTCAACCAGTCAACGCATGTGGTGGCCGCACGACATAGCAAAGATTAAAAAATGACAGAACTACATAAAACATATTTTATTTTATATGTGGAAGGTATATAAATATATCACTAATACTGAGTGTATGAGCCGTCGTGGCGCAGCACAGCGTGTGACGTTTGAGGGTTCGACTCCCACCAGGGGGAATGCATGATTTTCATTTTCTCGCTCTGGTAACAAGACAAAAAGTGTTAACTGGAACGCTCGAAACACCATATATAAAGAGAGGAAGAAGACAAAAAGTGGCGTTGAGTTCCACCACTCAATATGTAATGTCAAGAAAATTCGACGGAAAGCGAGAAAGAGGGCGCCCTAACAGTTATTAGCACTAGGTCTATCTCTGCCTATTGAATCACATATGAAATTTTTAAGAAGCCCTCTTGATGCAGTGGCACCGTGACGGACTAAATGACTCACGAGAACTTTAGGTTCGATTTCCATATGAACTTTAACAATATATTATTATTATTTTGACTCTCCTGGTCCAGTAAAGTTCTTTTATACGGCAGCGAATGTTGGCCACCATTTTCTCGGCACACTCAGGAGCTTCACGTCACGGAGATGAAAATGCTGAGATGGATGTGTGGCGTTACGCGGTCCGACCGCATACGCAACACATTCATTCGAGGTAGTCTTGGGTTCCGTGACGTAGCGGATAAGCTCCAACAGCGTCGCCTGATATGGTATGGCCACGTTATGCGCCGATCTGAGAACTATGCCGAAAGGAAGTGCCTTGACATGTCTGTGCCTGGAGTTAGACCACCCGGACGCAAAAGCCGGGACTAATGCCAAGAAGAAGAAGATATATATATATATATATATATATATATATATATATATATATATATATATTATATATATATATATATATATATATATATATATATATATATATATATATATATATATATATATATATATATATATATATATATATATATATATTTTATGTCAACAACTAAGAGCTTATGACATAAGTAAATATACCAGGACCAAAGTAAATATACACACATACATTTTTTGTCTTAATTAAATAGTAAACATGAAATGTCTTCACACATTCAATAACAACCTTGTCTATCGAAAAAAACGTTGCATTTGATTAATTTATCGAATCACCTTGACTATTCTTAATAACTAGCTAGTAGCTGCGGCTTCGTCCGCCTCATATACACATAGCTAAAAGTTATAAAGACCACGTGACTTAGTGACTTAGATACTTAGTGCCCCCAGGTTGCTATAAACGCTTAAGTAGTTTACCAATGTAAAACCAGTGGTACCAAGTGGTGGACCAATTAAAGTGGTCAACATGGAAGCGAATAACGATGTAACATAGCCCATTATAGCCTTCCTCGGTAAATGGGCTGTCCCACCACCACCACCACCACTGTGAACCAAGCAAACTCCTCAGTACTATAATATTTTATTATCGATTATGAAAGTAATCGATATGCGAGTAAACGTTATTTACCACACGATTGATTTAACAGTTGTGTTATTGAACGCTTTCTGTAATACATATGGCCTAGAGATATATCAAGATTTTTTTTGTAATTTTTTTTTTATTAGACATATAATGTTTCTCACTAAAAAACAAAACAAACAAAATTAAGTACCAAAAAAAAGACAAATGGAGAATAAATTCAAAATATGTAAAAACTAGAAAAGTACTTTAAAAGCTATGGCATACAGTATTTTATTAGCGTAAGCAGATAAAAGAGAAAAATATACCCACCACAATGAAAACCTTGCAAGTTGTCAAAAAAAAAAATTATAGAAAACGTATAGAAATTTGAACGTACTACAGATTCGAACCCACGTCTATTGGTCTCGCTCTCATCACTAAATCAAGGTTAAGTTTACTATGGAATATTTTTCTTTCTTTGGCGCAGAGTGAAAGTTTAGTAATATTAAAAATAATACATACAAATACTAATTGAACCTCTAGCTACGAGTAGCATTTATTAGTAATATAAATAAATTGCAACAGGCATATTTTAATATTAACCAATAAACTCCTAGTCCTCACTAAATAAACTAAGGCCATACCCACACTGTAGATAACATTATGACAATAGTTGAAATACGAAATTCCCCCTAATATTTACATCTCCCTCTCAATTGAACCCCTTGAGGCATGTTACTTTACATCCCCTCGTAAAGTGATGCCGCATAATGAGAACAAGTCAAACAACTTAGACGCAGACGATGTTAAACAAACAATAACTGTATTTAATGAAACGCTGCTGTCAAATTATAATTTGAATTATAAAAAAATATATATTTATTACGTAAAATGTTACTAATTATATTAATTTAAAGAAAATTTTCTTTTGTAATGTTCAATATGAAAATTAAAAAAGGAATATTTTTTTATTTTTGGGAGTCAGTTTTGTTATGAAAAAATGGCATCAAACACAACACTTAGTTACAGTTGGTTTTGGTGAAGTTAGACAACAGCAATGGGTGTTATTTTCATTTTCACAGAATACTAATATCTAAAAATAATTCTACTGCGCTTCAAAAAAGGCTATCAGAAACAAAGAAAGAAAAAAATCGTGGCTCAATACAAAAACGTAATTAACATAATACGTTCCCTCGAGTGGGGATCGAACTCACTGCACAACCACGGGGTCTTACAACTTAGAATATAGAACATTATAATATAAAACAATAAACGAATATATATATATATATATATATATATATATATATATATATATATATATATATATATCACATAAAAATGGGAGAAATATATCGCTTAATCCTCTTACCTTATAAACTGGTAATATGATGTAACATATGTTACGTGAGATACGTTAAGAACAATAAAAAAAAAAACAAATTCACTGTCAACATTGATCTACGACTTTAAATTAAAGCATAAGTTCACAAAACTCGATTAAGCAAATATATAAATGTAAATAATGTGTATGTCATACATATAGTAGAGTACACATTAAACAAAAAAATCTTGTTATGACTTTAGATTTTTTTTATTAAAAATTTAATTTTTACACCCTCACTACGCAGCATAAATTACTGTACAATCATTCTTGCATATGACAGGTCGCGGGTTCAATTTAAAACAAAATGAACAATTGTGATGCAAAAAAGGTTAAATATTATCCATATTTATAATATAATTAAAGCATTCAATATAAACAAGGTAGATACTGAGCATTCACGGAGCACGTCTGCGATTAAACGATTACTCTATGATGTGAACGCACGCTAATGTTACCTAAGCCGGATCAAAGGGGGCCATTCAATTAAAAGAACATTGAGAATCAAAATTATCTTTCGCGCTACCAAAAAAAAAATGACAATTATATTGACATAATAAGCCAGATTTATATTTTTTTTTATTATTAAAACATGTAAAGTCTTGTTAATTTACGCTGATTATTTCAATTCTGGTAATAATTTTCGATTTTATAGCATAACAAAGCTCACGTGCGCACACTTGCCCCACATGACTATAATAATATGTTTTGGAGACCATCGTGACAGTGGATTGAGTTTCGCTAACCAACCCGGAGTGTCATGACACTAGGTTCTCTCTGCCTACCCTGCTTTATGGAGGATAAAAGTATGAAGCTGGAAAAGAACTTACTAAAAATGGTTTTTAATTTTCCATATCCTTTGGCATTCCGCTTTTTTTTACTGGCAAATGTAAATAATTGTAAATAACATATTATATTATTCAATATCTATTATTATATTAATCAAATATTATATTATTCATTTTTTTTTAATATATCCGCTTAAGCAAGATAAAGCCCTGCATTAGGCTGCGCAACCGACCATACAAATGTCTCTTAAACTTGTAAATTCCCTTGCTATGCCTACGCATTGTCCGCCTATAGCTTAAAGCTTATAAAGATAGATAAGTATAAATAATATTTGAAATATTACAACGGGGCAGGTATTAATGTGAAAGCTAAATTATTTCCCGATTGGGTTAACCGTGATGTACGAGCATGTGCTGTGTAACGTTGGCTACGTTGTGGGGACATTTTTAGATATTAAATGTGTAGCCTCACATTAAGTACTATTTTCAGATAGCAAGACAAAAAAAATATTGAAATCAACGCTTTTTTTGGTTAGTCTTCATTTGGTTTCGTACCTTCCATGTCCTTTAATGCCTTACATGGTTGCTCTTACAAATTTGATTTAATAAGATATACAGCGTTATAATATATTAATACGAAACTAAAAAAATACAACAAAATTTTACAAAAACATTAAACGCCTATTGGATCACATGTCTAAACGCCCCAAGCAACTCGTCAAGGCTACACGTTCGAATCCCGTCATAGTGAAACTGTTATACAAAAAGTACCCTCAACAAAATGGAACTTAAAACCATCGCGTCTTAAATAAAATAAAAAAACAACCAAATATACCGTAATGGGAGAATAAATAATCATTTAGGTCAATAAATAACAAAATGTATAAATATCTCGCGACACCAGCGTCACTGTCAGTCGTGCGCAACAATTCCACGGTCTTCGGGAACACTCATGTGATACGGTTTAACTGCGGAAGTATCGTCTTGTAAGCAAGTCAAGCTTTATATATATATATATATATATATATATATATATATATATATATATATATATATATATATATATATATATATATATATATATATATATATATATATATATCTATCTATATATATATATATATATATATATATATATATATATATATATATATATATATATATATATATATATATATATATATTATATAATAACAAAAGCCATAATTTGTACTGCTTGTAACAATATGTAAACTGTACTTCAATACTCATAAGAGACTTGAGTAACAGTACAGTTAAGATGAAATGCTACTAGTCTTTTATATTATCTAATGTCTAGGATACATTGACTCTTCTTCTTCCACTTAGCATTATCCCAGCCTATTGCCAGGGTCTGCTTTCCTACTCAGTCTACTCCACTTTGCACGGTCTTGAGCATCCTCAGTGGTTAGTCCATTGGCTCTCATGTCGTGCGTCACGACGTCCAGCCATCGCTTCCTTGGGCGTCCGGGGGGTCTTACTCCAGGGACAGACATATCAAGGCATTTTCTTCCGACGTAGTTCTTAGGCCGGCGCAAAACGTGGCCATACCATCTCAGACGACGCTCTTGGAGCTTATCCGCTACGTCACGGACCCCAAGACTACCTCGAATGAATGTGTTGCGTATGCGGTCAGCCCGAGTAACGCCACACATCCACCTCAGCATCTTCATCTCCGTTACGTGAAGCTATAGTACATTGACTATAGTAAATATATTTGTATTTTTTTACCTAATTAACCCTTCTGTTAACTTAATAGATTAGAACTAATAGATTTAAATTAGGTCATTTAGTCTCTAAGTACATAGGTCCTAAGAGAGTCCAGACATTTTGAAGGCTGCTATTTCAATAATGTCCACATCCAACTCACACTTAGTCAAAACTGCGCCATACAAAATGACGTATGAACGAACACAAAAATACGTGAATCTTAAATTAACCATAGTACCATAGAACAATCGAGTGTCTTGGAGCTACTTTGAATTTATAAATATTAAACTATCGTCACAAGGACAAGGACGTCCTTGCATCCGACACCATGGTATACACAAATAAATTATATTGTATTTTTTATTTCTCTATACATGTACGTACGTACGTCAGCGGCGGCCAGTAACACTTAACAAAAAAAAAAGGTAGGTAGCTTCACGCTGTATGTCGCATTACTCAGGATATGCAGAGGAAACTTAGTGTTAATACACTCCGTTCTCCAAGCACAGCTTAATGTAAAACTTAATTATAAATCTTTTCTCTGCTATATCCCTGCCATCTTTCCTAACTAAGTTAAGATGACAAAAATGGAGAAACGGAGATCTCTATCTAAGATCTAATAATACATACTACCAATAGGCATAACTTACAGCGCCTGGAACACAAAAAAACTTCCTTTAAAAAATATCTATATTTATATAGAACAATGCTTGGCAAGTTTTGTGAATGATAACACGCCATGGGAATGAAATGCTCGCACGAGTTACATATACTCGATGGATACAAACGTAACTGCCACAAATAAAAAAAAACAAATTACAAACTTCTCTATGTTACAAATTTCAAACAAATTTCAACTACTTACAAATTTACAAATTTCTCTATGTATAATTAAGTAACACTATTGTTTTATTTAAAAAGTACGAAAAAATTATATTAAACTCAAAAACCGAACCATTATATATATATATTGAAAAATACAATTTACAAGAAACGGCGCTGACTTACGTCACTGACCATCGAATGTATAGGATTCCGTCAAGAACCTACAACAAGTACCTATAATACCCGACATTAATTAGTTAATCATTACAGTAATTCTTATCTCCATACGAGTATATTATTACGTGAGCTTAACAGCTAACAACAAACCGAACGAAGAGAAAGAGCCGATACATATAGATCGGGGTGTCCCCGTTTCAATGGCCCCATCTATTTATAGCGTTCACTAGTTAAAATTGTTTGTTTCAATGTTAAAGGGGGCGCAGGGCTGTGGAAATAATATTTAAATAACTAGATTTTTTTATAAATTATATATTTTATACACGTCGCTTTCGTCAGAGTGTATTAAATTTTTTTTATAAATTAAAAATATATTTCACTAGCGGTCCACTCGCGGTTTCACCCGCTGGAACTAACGAAATATTCATTTAATAAATTAAATTACGTTCTGACTTGACTACTTTTGTGATAAACTTTCCTAATATGGACCTTTTAGTATCTTAAGATACATTATCGTAATTTCAAGACTTACTTTCCATAATCTATCTCTTTTAGACGATTAAAGTTTCAGCAAATCAAAAAAAGCCTTTTGTAGTAATTTATTTTACACCAAATTTCAGGATCATTTTACTCGCCTATTTCCCTCATTTTCACAATAAAAAGTCTGTGTTTCTTCTTGGGGCTCTATTTTAAATTTCATCAAAATCGGTTTAGGTATTTGAGTTTATTCAGTACAAACAAACAAACATACAAATCTTTCCTCTTTACAACATTAGTATAGATATACATATGTATATCCACTCCAGAAATGCATGGGTATCCATATCTCAAAAACTATTGAAACCAATTTGATGAAATTTAAACTGTTTCCTTAGTTATAATATATTTAATTTAATTGATATAAAAGATATGCTTATTAGTTTCCGAAAAATTCAACAAACATACAAAACTGAAGTTAATAAACAAATGGACGGATTGTCTGAGAAGTAAATTTTCTCAATATCTACCTATCATCACATCTACATCGGAGTTGTGCCAAACTAAAAAAACACATTTTTTATTTAATTTAATGTATAACTTGTATCGGTAAGAGCAATGTTTACTTAGCCTTCCAAATTGACCTTTCGCCCTTCTAAATTGACCCAAAATTTAAAAAAAACACACAATTTCAAATATAAAATGTATAGAAAATACTAGACTAATTTAGCCGGACTTACGAGTCAATAATAACGTCATGTTTGTATAAAATATAGCCTATTTGTCCTTTTACACAGCTTGAATGGCTGTCCGATCCACTCATGTCTGGCAATGTTTATTGGTGCTGTAGTTACTATATACTTTGAATTATAGCACACTGTACAGTAGTCGTATTGTTAAGTGTATGCTTTACATTCAATTTCGATATATGGTAGTTTGTTCTTATCGCCTTGGAGAGAATAAGCTACATTAAAATATATATTTTCATTGAAAGTCCTTTTTTTACCAAAGCAAAAAGGACCTTCACGGTCTTTCCCGGATAGAAGGATAGGAAGAGAGAGTCCAGTGTTAGGACACTCTGTTCTTAACTTCAATCCCATTTTCAAGAAATTGTCTGTTGAATGGCACAAATCAACGCCGCGGTTATCTCCCAGAGTCAGAAAACTAAAAAAATTAAATATAACCTAACCTAGAACATCACGTACAGTCGCAGGCTGTTCCACTGCGCCACTACGGTAACAATTTTTACCAAACGTTATACAAACCAATAAGCAATGTGTTCCTACATTATTAGTATACTTCTTTTATTTTTATATTAAAAAAATATATTCCAATTTCCCTAGCAAGGTCTGGTTTCCAAATCACAGTCCATGTCCAACTAAACGGATGACATACCAAAATCTAAAAAAGTTGAATAACGCTAAGGACAAATAATGAATAAAACATATCGCTATATATAAATAAAATAGTGATTTATTATAATAGCATATGATGTCGTGCATCTCCATCGTACGCAATCCGTCACGGTGACAAGTTCTTACCAGTTTTGGCCCGAACGCTAATACATATATGTATTACTTTAAAACATTACCTTTAATGGCGTAGTAAAATCTCTGTAAGCAGCTCTGTCAATCTGTCAGTCTGTCACAGTGGTTTAGGTGCACCGGCTATGAAACCGTGTACACTTGTTAGGTGTTAAATTTATTGCTTTCAACGCCTTGTTGCAATTAGCTTTTTTGAGCTTGATTATATCTCTGCAATTACGCAAATTTCTATATATATTTTTTGCATATTTCTCATTTTGCGCCGATTTAAGTAATTCGTGTTCACGTCATCTGATGTGGCAATTCTTTCCACTGAATGGAGCAGTCAAAAGTCAATTTAATACATATATATCTGAATCGGATTTGAAGTAAATTGTGTTCAGTTAGATATATTAACATTAAAATATTTATAATTTATTATATAATATTATCTGTGCTAGATGATATATAAAGCTTTTTTGCCTTATCATTTTCATCCAGCCTTACAGCAGAGTACGCAACGGTAACCTAGAGTCAAGGCACTTCGATAGCAGAATTCACCAACGCGTTTTGTCTTACCAAAACTTAGTGCTGAAATGGAAATAATGAATAAGTTCAAAACCATCGCGTTAACAGTACAACGATAAAAAAAACATATACCAAACGATTTCTGCTCAAAAAGAAAAATAAAAGATATAGCAAGCGTACCATGCGCCCCTTATTATGGAAAATATATTATTATTAAGCTTCAGTAGGTATGGGTACTGACAAAAAAAAAATTTATCTCAATATTTACGCGCCGTGTAATCTTGCAGACGTTACGTTAATCTCACTCACCGTGTACAGTAACAAAATACCAATTTCAAGTTTAATTTGTTATGAAAAAATAAATTAGCTGAAACTCCTTTTAGACAGCCCTAAGCCGCCCTACGTTGTAATAAGTAAGGACATCCTACTCGAGCCGTAGGAAGACAACACCGTGAACGGAATTGCGGATTATGCAATGAGAATCAGTACGTAATTCTTTATTTATATTATTATTTTAAAAAAACACACACACACACACACACACATGTATATATATATATATATATATATATATATATATATATATATATATATATATATATATATATATATATATATATATATATATATATATATATATATTGTACTAAAAAAAAAACATAAGCGTAACAAAATAAAAAGAAAAAGTAGTACATAAAGGTGGATATATCATTGAAAGATTTAAAGAAAAAAAAATTCTTTTTTATTTAACATAGTACATTTATCATATTTGTTCATAAACTTTTTAATGGTATCTTTATACTCGCACTACATATGACAGATGGTTTCGTGAAAGAATTTATGCCTCCCCATATACATGTATAAGGCGTTTCAGACGGTACGGTTTGAAAAACTTTAGTAGAGATGACAGCTGTAATGATGTTTGCATAGTGATTCTGGCTGATAAATGTGAAACGATCTGCACGTTTGTGGGTTGGTTATGAAATAGAAGAGATGAGACACACCGATATAGAACGTCTGAGCTTTGAAATTTGTATACACGAGTACGTATGCATCATTGTTTTATATTAATAAAATAGTATTTGTTAAATTCATGGTGAAATAATGTCTAAATAATTTGTCAATGTCACCACATTGACTAAAGAGCAAAGCTATATTTCGCATAAAACTAGGAGAAATCCTAATGTCAAGACGTCTTAAGAAGCAATATTTGCCTTTATCAAATTGGCGAATCTCTACGGCATTTAATTTCACTAGAGCAGGGAAATAAAAATCAATAATTCCCACGAGTGGTGATGAACCCACACCCATCAAATCAACAGTCCGACACTGTCCCACTGAGACACGTTGAAATATACCATACCAAATATACCAAATGCAATTGAAAAAAAAATAAATCCAAACATCTGTCTGTCCATGAACACTTCACACGTGATGTGTTAACGAGAGCACGGGACGAACAGTTTTGTTTCGTCTAAGCTTTCTTGCGCCGGCATACGTAAATACTTTGATCCGTAAGAATTGTAGTATAAGAGCTAGCTGATATTTTGGCGTGTTTATTGTTAATATTACAAGGCGTATCATTGAAATTTCAAATGTATTCACTTTTAATATGATATTCTAAAAATGAGGTTATATCTTACTAGATACAACTAGTGTTATAAGTTATAGGAATCAAATAATTCAGTTTAAATAATTTATAAACATACACACTTTGTAATATAAAGACGAAAAAATCTAAGAAATATAGAGTTTTCCAATTGTTACATTTATGAAAAGAGTGAGGTTCATATACCTACGTCAATTACAAAATAAGTAAAGTGTGAAAAAAAAAAGATTTTTATCATGAATAAGCAAATATCATCCTTATAATTTATCTTCTATATTTAAACACGCAATGTATCATATAATATACATATACAATCCACTCTCACAAAAGTATTATTATATTTGAATATATTTCATTAATTTAATATCCTCATTCTGGAAGACAAAGACACAATAATTCGGCAGAAGACCGAGAACGAACTGTCTTAACAATGGGCAATCCCTCCCCCCCCCCCCTCCTCTGCCTACCCCCACTATACGAAAAAAAATTAAAAGCTGCTTTTGTATAGCACATCAACATATATCCAAAACAGAACACATGTGTAATGTGTATTTGTACATGACATTAGAATAAAAAGGTCTCATTCTAATAAACAATGGTCAGACCATAGACATCTGAACGTAGGTAACAATCCCGTCTTATCCTTTTATTTATATCCTGTGCCTTCATAATAATAGAACCCCTCGTTACTATGATAGTTATGAAGCTATAAAATGTAGGATGAGCATTTGTATTCCTTTAGATTTTCTGCTTAGTATTATAGCGTCGATATTTCAGTTAGAATAAGAATATATGTTTAACGCTAGAACTATTCTAGTCCTTCCGTTATATTTTTGAAGGGTTATTAATTTGAAGGGAATTTCCGTTATATTTTTGAAGGGTTATTAATTTTTTTTTTTAATTGTGACATGACAAACACACTTTGTTTGTCAGGCGTCGGAAGTTATCATCCAATGTCCTTTAAAGGAAACTAGATAATTAAATAAACAGACATAGTTTTTATTTATTAATAATAATACGTAGTATATTTACACGTACAATGTCTTACCCCCAAGTGGGAATCGAACTAGTGACCGTCGCGTTGACAGACAGACACTGTGCCGCTGCCCTGCAGTAACTAGGTACAATGTATTTATAAATCAATCATAAACATAAACAAATCGATTCGTTTCTAAAGATATAAACGTCCATTCTTTTACATCCGCCTCTTGAACAATACGTCTTGTTAGTATGGAGACGTAACGCGACCTTTTCTGTAATAAACTTCGCTCTTCATGAATAAAACACTTTGTAGTTTTACGATATTCGCTTATATTGCAAAGTCTTACATTTTACTTTGAGGCTGTAGTGTTGCAGTGAAACAGCGTGTGACTGTAAGCGCAAGAGTTGTGGGTTCGGCCCCCACTTGGGTGAATAATTTTTTTTTTCAGCACTGGCGCGAGCAATCGCGGCGATGAGTTCCGCCATTGAACACGCAACGCCACAAATTGTGAAGAAGAGGAACGGAGTGTCTTAACACTAAGTACTAGTAGTACTCTCTGTTCATTAAATGCAAAAATAAAATGAGTGAGCACTTACCTATTTTTGTTTTTATATCTAAGCATTGCGATATGTGAGGAAACTGGAGGATCTTCCGCCACTTTTTGCTCTTGCCTTTGTTGCTATCGGAACCTCCTGAGGACAAAAAAATACTATTAGTTTTCTTGCTATATTAATAAACCTTATAATTACGAGGCTTGAGTGGCGTATACTGTACGCGTGGTGGGCGTGGGTTCAATCCTCCGCATTGATATATTGAAACTATTTTCATTTGACCGCTCTGATAGATAAAGCGATAAAGCGCCATACAGAACGCAACGTCTCAAAACTGGTGCTGAAACTAAGGAGCAGAGGCTTGATGCCTGTGCTTATAAAAGCTATGGTCCCAGCGCATTTATGAGGCGTTTGACAAAACAATAATTTTGTATTCAAAAAATCTAATTTGTAATCTATATTTTCACATTAAAAAAATACTTTATTTTTTATCGATTTCCCAAGAACCATTCTAAGGTATCTACAATGGAATTTTATCATAATATTACGTTTGGTATATATCGCGTAGCGTGGCGTCCAATACGCCATGCAATCAATATCTATAAATCAAACAAGCATAAAAATTGTTCATATATCCCCGCTCTGTCGAAACAAAGGTAGAGAACGGTATATTCCAACACTAGGTTCACTTTGCTTAGTCCACTATAGGCAGGATAAAGCGTGAAAGTGAAGAAAAAAAAACATGACTAACACTGTGCTCCAACTGCCTTACCACGTACCTAATAAAATTAAAATTATTAAACTTTCGAGAATACACCTTTTATTGCAGTGAAAGTTTCTTCATCTGTTATAGCGTCGGAATAATTGCTTTTATTATATCGCACAAAGAGGTTTTGGTAAAATACACATTCAGTACAAGAACCACTATACGTTATGAAAATAAATGTATATATTTTATAAGTTTCACGTTTCACGAGTTTGAAGTAAATATATTCATAGGTAGGATAGGGTTAACAAAATAGGATAGGCACGGGGAACTAGGGATAGGGCGGTCCTCTCTATCCTTTCAGTACGTTGTGGGCCTGGCCCGTTAGGCATCGCAACGTAGTGCCTTAATTGGTATAACTAAGCCTTAGGAAACATTCAGTATATAAGAAAAGCTTCTTCCCAAATAAAATTTTAATCGACAACAATGGCCTGTAGCTTATGTTAAATTTTTGAGTACTAATTAAAAAAAACTCCAGTTTTAAAATACATATATACTAAATAGGTTCTACCAGAAGCTCCGTACGTGTGGTAAAATGGAAATATTTTAAGATTCATGTATGGCATATTTTAAATGACCCGAGTTTACTCTGACCGCAGGTTGTAGTAGCTGGCTCGAAGGTTTACAATGATAAAATGAATAAGACATAACTCCTGAAATTAGGGCGTTCCATGGAACATATTCTCCAGATTCTTCTTTAAATTGTACTTATAATATTTGTATAGAAGTATATATATTCTCCAGTTTTATATATGAGTTATGCAACATATAATATAGTGACAATTCTCAACAATTATACAAAAATAATATTAATTACTTAAATCTTACAAATAGATACGTACTATTGTTTTGTAAATACTCGACTGAGAGCCTTTGTGCAAAGTCGTTTTAATTGATCTCGACGAGAATAATAAATGGACCGTTTCAAATGAACTCTTCTATTTTGAAACTTATATTGACTTTGATACAATATAAAATTATTTAAAACGTCTTCAAAATATTTATATATGTATACGTATTTTCTTTGACCTAGCAAGGGAAGCGCGACGTTGTGTTCTATCACTACACTATCTTAAAGCGACGTGAGTAAAGAACGGAATAATACATCACTAGAGTAAGTTCTTTGACACTTAAGGGCTAACTCTCGTGGACAATTTAATTAAACGCATTAAAAAAAGAACAAAAAGTAAACAATCTAGAATCTTATTTGAAGTTATCCATACAAAAGCTATAACAAACCATATCTGCACGTCTTATTGAGCAAGTACAATTGAAGTATCTACCACAGCAGCAATTTTCTCTATATATGTTGTACGTTACATCCAAAAATACATATAATATATTCTAGAACAACATTCTACAACATACATTCTACAACATACATCAACAGTAAAACTAGAATTCATGAATAGTCAGAAGTCGTTTAGAATACATCAAATCTGTGAATACAGTGATATATTGTATTATTTGTTATTCAGCATTACTATACGAATATTGAGGGTTTGAGAACATTGTAACAATATAGAAGCGTAAGCAAATTTTATATACTAAATAAGAAAACGAAGATCTTGATATATAAATTTATTTTTTTATAATAACTCATTCAAGAACTAGCAGCAAATTAGCACGCAATTTTTATTCGCGTGTACTTTACAATGACGGTTACAATTTTTAGTCACATTTTCCATTCGTTCACTTCACTTAATTTTTGTAAATACAACAAAAATGCCTATCACGACCAGCTATATTTGATAAGCAACCATTTTCTTATTTATCATAGCTTAGCTTAGGCTCCATAATAATTTATACCTAAGTCCAATACTTCTCAGGATTAATTGCTATAAAATACAATTATATAATTTAAATAAGCACCAGAGGCCTTTAAACACGATGCCTGTAAACACGATGGTTTATGGGTTCGATTCCCATAAGGGGAGAATGAATTATTTCCTTTTTCTCTCTCTGGTAACAACGTGAAGCGCGGCGTTCGACATTCCGTTCCTTACTGTCGACCCTCGAAAGGTGGATAGTCGGGAACGGAATGTCTTAACACTAGGTTCCTTCTGCTTACAGCTCCCTCTGCCTACTCTGCTATGTGCGAGATACAGCGTGAAGCTAAGAAAAAAAAAGGTATTCCACAATGACCTGCTAGTACAAAGTTTATTTACTGTTCTATTAATACATATTGTAGATAACATATCTTAAAATTGTTTTATACTTCTTTTTTTTTTTTAAATGTGTTATCTTAATTTTTCACTTAACACGATGGCGAGATGACCGAAGACAATATTACTTTGCGCAAGTTCTATTCTATATATATATCCATACTTAGAACTTAACATTTTTATTATATTTTATTATCTATACTTATTAATTGCCTATAGTATATAGGTGAAATGTTGCTTGGTGGAACGCTTTAATCTCGGGAACTATTTATTAGTTTAGTCCATCTATCGGAGAAGGCTAAGGTAACTATAGTAGAAGGCTATATTGTACAGCGCGTTAATTTATAAACCACTGTACGTACGGCCAAAGTAACCTTGTATATTTAGAATGTATCATGTGTCATACACAACTCGCTAACTTATTTTCATTGGACCACGCGGACAAAGCTGCAGGTAAAAGCTATAGTTATATATATATATATATATATATATATATATATATATATATATATATATATATATATATATATAAACATATTAGTCAATATTACACAAAATATATGCACAAATATAAATAACACCCTTGATCGTATGCTCCGCACACGTTTCGCATACGAATATAGTCATTAAATATTCTTCATTGTTTAACACTGACTTAATCACAATCGTGTGTACGAGTATGTTCACATTGAACGAGAATTACTTAACACGATATTGCAAAACAATATAACAATATAGAATAAATCATTTTCATCAAACACAACTCTTGCATTAACCTAATTAAGTGAATAAAAAAATAACAATAGATCTTGACGTAAGCAATAAGCATAGCAAGTGCTGAGGAGCGACACCCTGTATACAGAAGCTAAACGGGCCCAAAAGCCAAAATACTAACTGTTCATTTGTAATATGCGTGAAAAGCGTAAATAAAACGTTATTTATTACGCTCTCTCATCAACCTGCGAACACATATATATATATATATATATATATATATATATATATATATATATATATATATATATATATATATATATATATATATATATATATATATATATATATATATATATATATATATATATATATATATACCTATTACATTACTACCTATTACAACATGTGTATGTGCGTTCTGTAGACAGCTGTTCAAGCACAAAGATTTATAATCGAAATAAATCTCAATATTAACTAGATCAACCAGCTCGCGTCCAGTCGTAACTAATCCTAATCTGAACGCTATATATTAAGCACGTTTCACACGTTTTTAAAAACGCTACTATAATAATTTTAAATTACAGAGACATTTCATAATTACTAAACATTTACTAAATGTAGTATTTTATTTAGAAAATCCTTTGAAATATGTTGTTTTAGTGCCTAAATGCGATCTTTAGGCACTTTTTGTATTTAATTTTTGATTTCCAATAAAATTGAGGAAGTGATGCCCGCCCTCGCGGCGCAGCACCATTTCTCTATTCGGGGTAGTAAATTATTTAAACACCTTCGGCTCTGGTCAATAAGTGCGGCGTAGATTTCCGTCACTCATGTCTTGAAGTTTGAAATGAAAGTGGAGAACGAGTTGTCTTAACCCTAGGTTCCCGTTGCCTTCCATATACGGCATATACGGTACGAGGTGGAGTAAATTAACACTCTTACTAGTCACTACACGAAATGTGGCAGACGCATAAATATGAAAATAAAACAAGAAACTGTTATAAAATAATCGAAATTATTTACTAAATATTATTAACAATTTAGTTATAATAGAAAACACACGTAAACAAATTATACTAACGTCAATAAATTCATATAAAACATACCTAAGAGTAACATGTCAATATCAAATTTAAATGCGTATTGCGGACTGATTAAGCGAGATTAGCTTATCATTATCTGTAATGCGTTTATCTATTGCCAGGACTGGTTGCCACCCATTCAAGTGTATAGGAATGTATAAGTTATTTTTTATTGTACCATTTATGGTGACAATATTCTGACTATGGGAGAGTGTACTAAAGTATTATTTCATCCATATTTACATTGTGCATAGTGGCCAAAGTTAGCACAGTTTACAGAAAACATATAACAATTGGAACGTAACGGGATTCGAACCCGCGCCTCATGGAAACGGTCCGTCGAATCCCGCTGCATTCAAATCTTTACACGTTTTCTTTAAGTGTTTGCTCTATCCTTGGTGTGGATTAACGCTTTAAAAATCATCAAAATAGTTAACACAGTTTTTTTATATAAACAGACCAAGGAGCGTATGTATTGTATACTTAAGTTTTTCCACTAAAGGAATTCAATATCAAGAATATTGACAAACGTGTTCTCCGCAAAATCTAATGGTAATATACATAATAATTAAATATAACATATTAAAACGATCATTCATACAAAGTTTTATAATTAAACATAATTCAAAAAAAAATCTAATACATGTCGATTTGAAATAAAAGCAATTATGTTTTTGAATCTTATTAGGCCACTTCACACAGAATCTGTAATTTATTGAGTCCCAAGTTTCTTCATTAAATTACCTACGCCATTTCCGGTAAAATTAATGGGCTGTTACACTTAAAATATTATCGTGTTATTAATTCGATCAAATATTATTAAAAGGTAGACGGACGTTCTTCTCGATTTCTTTTAATATATAATAATGGAGAAATTTTACGTTTTCTTATCTGATATAAACAATCTAGCGAACATTTTTCATTGATATATGAAAATCAAAGATCTGCAATATCTCACGATTAACCATAATATCCAGGTAAAGTCTATGAAGTAAGTAAATTAAATTTTGTGCAATATTATATATATATATATATATATATATATATATATATATATATATATATATATATATATATATATATATATATATATATATATATATATAATATCAAGCCATACCAACGTCCATACCACGTTGAACACACCGGTTCTCGTCCGATCACCGAAGTTAAGCAACGTCGGGCGCGTTCAGTACTTGGATGGGTGACCGCCTGGGAACACCGCGTGGCGTTGGCATCTCAGAGGGTGTCTAGCCAATTATCTGTCCGATATTTGGTTTACGGCATACGGGTACGCGACCCCGGGACCTCGAGCCACCACTTTCATAACCCGATCCAATCCATGTAAGTGGTGTCCCTCCCCTATATTCCAAGTCTTTCTGCCTCTTATTCCCTGTCCTTTCTTGGTTTCTCCCAGTAATGGGTTTGGAGGTCAGATGGCAATCGCTCCACAAAAAACCACTTCGCCACTCATATGGACCGATTGGTCTTAGTCGGAAGGCAGACCCTGGCAAAAAAGCCGGGACTAATGCCAGGAAGAAGAAGAAGAAGAAGATATATAATATCAAGGATCTGGAACACCTAATGTATAAGCGGATTAAGTTAGTTAAGAAGAAAAACGTCATAAAGTCCACGGTAACGAAAGCATCTACTAGTAAAATATCAAATATACACAAGTATTTATTAATATAATATACGTAGTTATTTTTGAAGTTTTTGTATATAATTGCTTATTAGTTATTTATTTAAATAAAAAAATTTAAATTGTAACATATTGAAATAGGAGAAAGATGAAGATGAAGGATTAGTCGTTTACAAAGACTAACTTTCGAGAAGCCGCGCTTTATTAATAATCAGAGTTAATTACACTGTCAGAGTATTAGGAGTCTTGTAGATGACGTTAATTATGCCAGAGCTTCTATCCATTTAGGAATCTCTTCAAGTCTTTTTTTGACATAAAGTAACATTAAAAAAAAGTAAAAAGTAAAAAAAAAGTAGTTACAAAATATTGACAGGTTTGGAATATTTCACGATTGGGGTAAATTCAGAAATCAAAATAAAAATATACACTTAACCTTATGAAAAGCTAATAATTTTGAAGGCATCTAAATAGTTAATTTGACTATTTGGAAGTACATTCTAAATTCGACTGTCACATTGACATTGTTGTATGGTTCTACCTACCTGGCAAAATAATATGTTTTTAAAAAAAAAAAACATATAAAAAATTGTACATAGTCTATAGTTTTCTATCCAAGCACTTCGATTAATTTACATTAAGCTATATCAAATTTTTTTATACGTTTGTCCAATTTATTTTAGTTACTAGCCGCAGCCGGCGACTTAGGCCGCGTGGGTTTTAATTCACAACATTTTTTTATTGCTGCTCCACTCCTATTAGCCATAACATGATGTTATATAGCATATAGCCTTCCTCAATATATGGACTATTCAACACAATTTTTTTTAAATTTGTCCCTGAGATTAGCGCGTTCTAGCAAACAAACAAATACTTCAGGTTTTATATTATTGTAGTATAGATTACAATCCCTGTAGGGAGTTTTTCATCAATTTCCGCTACCTAAATATTATAATTGCTAACAATTATCATATTTTGGTAAGAAAGAATAATATTTATTAAATTCTATGCAAATAATTTTGCTGGAAATCTTATATTGATAAATTTGTGTGGAAAAACATGTGAACTAGTTCAAAATTGTTATACATTCCGGAGCTTATAACAATTAATAGGTTATTTATGAGAGAATTGTGTTTAATATGAAAAAACCTTAAAAAAAATAGACCAAAAATTAAAATTAATAAAAATAATTTAAAAAAGAATCTATTGAAAAAATTATAACAAAGGACAAATAAATATATAGTAAGCACGCCAGCTACGAGCAGATTAAAAAAAAAAACGCGTAGCAAAATACGCAGCGATGGCCGGTCCGTGTGTAAAGTCCATAAGCCATTGAATTAAGACTTTACTGGCCAACCAGGCGTATAAATAACGTCTTAGCCCCCATATAAGACATTAATACAGTAATTAAAGTTCCTTAAGTGTCGGACCGCATCAAATCACGCGTTTTCATTTCGTATTGAACTTATGTCCAAAGCTCATAGACACGGTGGATATTTGAGAACAAAAAAAAATATGACCAGTGGCAAATGTAATTATACCATATTAGGTTTTAAGTCAATTATTTTGTGATTTTTGCTCCACATTTTTATATTTACTCACTGTGAAACTAGAATTTTTCTAATGATCCAAATGAATTATTTATTTATAGCTAGCGACCCGCTCCCGACTTCGCCGCTTATGTAGGTAAACTGGATTGCGTTCGATACAATGTCACACTGTACATGTTCCGTATACAGATATTTACTCTAATATATTATACAAACATTATTTGTATACACTATAATCTCAAATTACGCAATCTATTCTTGGAAACCGACCGTATCTACAATGTATTTGTTTCTTAAATGAAAATTACATGTATAATTTTATTTATTTATATATTACAAAACTTTGTACTAAAATAAAAGTAGCCTAAGTTACCTGCCAGTGAAAGTCCCGTCAAAATCGGTCCAGTCATTTTATTAGCCGGTACGAACAGACACAAATTGTAAAAAACGTTATTTTAGTATATATATATTCATGTAGTAAATAAAACGCGGTTATTTTAATATTACAAACAGATCCAATTTTATTTATGAAACCTCGAAAACTTTCGGGTACATCGGTGTTTGTATAGGTTAGTCAAATTAAATAACTATTCAATGTATACTTTCTATCCTCAACTTTGGAATATTGAACAGTTATGAGAAAGTCTTAAAAACATATATTACTATCAGAATTTTTTTTTTAAATGTAACCAAATCTTAGATAAATACTAAAGTGTATATTTACAAGGATATTCATACCATTATGAATAATCGACATTTTCCAAAATACTTTGTGTTTTAACTCATATCTTTCAAATTTAATGGAGGGCAGAGAACATGTAGAGAAGGATCACCTTTGTCTTTACTTTCCGGTCTAAGAAATTTGTTAAGTGATATGAACGACTTTCATTACGAAAATTATTCTTTGAAATAAGAACATGGATTTAACACCATAACGACATCAACTAAGCAATTTTAATTATATTTCTTTAACTACATTCATCTAATTCTAACCGATCTCTGATCTTCGCGCTGTATCCCGCCCATAGCAGGATAGGCAGAGGAAACCGTAGGTTGAAGGAACCTGGTGTTTAGACACTCCGTTCCCCACTTTCCGCCATTCGAGGCATTGCGTTTTAAGTGGCGGAACTCAACGCCGCGCCTTGCCTTGTTACAAAAATTAAACATATATTATTTATTTCCACTTAACTTGTTAATTATAATCGACTACGTACTTAGCTGTATGAGGTCGGTTACGAAACACACAGTATTATTAATGATCAATTACCACTTGTTATAAGATCAATATCTGTTTCCGGTCACATATCTGTTATAAATAAATATACTGACAGTTTTACAATTATATAGTTATACAAGAAGGTCGGTCGGTGAGAACCATTAGTTAGTAGTTGTTACAATTTGGAGATACTGCGTGTTAAGTTGCGGAACTGTACGCCGCACTTTGTCTTATCCCATGGGCAAATAATTTTAAGTTTTGCTACACCACAGACTTGTTGTCTGAGCCATTTTGTGAATTTTTGTGTATCTTTGAAATTTTTTTTTGAAAAAATTATATTTAATATTAGGTCCAACATCACATCTCTTGGGTATAAGCAGACACTGTCCCACTATGTGATAGCTTACCAGAAAAATGTGTAGCCACATTAAAACTATATTTTATTAAAAAAAAATACTTCATACTTTATTCTTAGCGCCAAACACTATGGTCCCTACATACCTCTTTCACTTTATTCGCATCGACTGTCATTAACCTCTTTATACATCCTCCGGTGGATACTGTACTTGGCCTTCCTCCAGTAACATCGATACAGTTTTCGAAGGTCAACCAAGGCCGCCCTTTACTTCCTTTACCACTTATGCAAGACGAATATTTAATCGTATATACTCGTATATTTATATATTATTTATTATTCTTTAATCAATCATTTTCTCAATGTCAACTGAGCACTTTCTATCTATCTTTTTGTCTTAACACTAGGTTCCCGGTTCTACCCCCTCTGCCTACCCCGCTATGTGCGGGATACAGCGTGAAGATTTTTTACCCATAAATTAGGAAATGGGTATCCATAACCTAATTAAAAATCAAAGAATATTTTAGATTCGTGTTCCTCTCAAATAGTCCAATCTAAGGTATGACAAGCACATACTATGTGGCTAGAGAGTACATAGAGCTTACTGCTTCTTGTCGCTTTAAATTATCATTAAATTCGGCTAAAACGTTATAATACGAGTATCGTGTTCTTTAGATAACAAGTTAAATTAGGATATTGTTACAAACTCGTCGGCCTGCGTTCCCTCCGGAATAGGCTTTTGGATATTAGAGAAATATGTAAATTTATTTAATTTCAAATATAAAGATTGAAACGAACAGTATTTTGACAGAAGAAAATGAAATATAATATTAAAAAAAAAAAATACGGATTACGGAGGAGTGAATGATTTTGATAATATATTTTTACAAAAGATAAAGCCTAAGACCTTTTTTTTGCACGTGTTATTCCATAATCCGCGGCGTACATGGAGGGAACATAGTATCAAGTCACTCCGCTCTCCGCTTTCCGCCTGAATTAGAGACACTGCGTACGCTCCTCATGGCAGAACTGCGGCGTTCAAATTTTACAATTTTTGTATGTCCTTACCCGCTACATTGCTATAACCGAGAACTCAATTCAAAGGATTAAAAGGTTTTAGTTGTTTTCATTGTCACGTCAAAATCTCCATAACCAAACTGAACACTACTGAGCTCCTGAAACAAAAGATCATGACGAGACGAGGACAGCGCCGTTGGGAAGTATTTCACTATGTATGCAAATGTTATATAATATGTAATATGTAATATGTTAGAAAATCTTCTTAAGAGAGAAGATTTTCTCTTATGAAAAATATATAGTCATCTGACCAGTCCAAGTAAACACACTGTCTATCTAAGCCACAGACACGGACTGTAAATGGAAAGAGAGGTGAACATGTAAGTTTTTCAGCTTTACACTACCCCACATGGTTATAACACAGGATAGACAGTGAGAACCTAGTGATAAGACACTCCATTCACCCGAATTTGTTTTTTACCTCCTATATAAAAAAATATACATACATAACTTCACGCTTTATCCCTAGCGGGGTTGTCAGAGAGAATCTCGCTAAACTCTGCGGTCCCTGCATACCTCTTAAGCCTCGTCCACTATCATTAACCTCTTCATACATGCTCTCCAGGGCGTCATCATGCTTTTAACGTGACCTTCCTCCAGTATCGCCGACACTGTGTTTTCGAAGGTCAACCGAGGTCTCCCCCTTACCTCTCACACCACTAACATTTGCTTCACATATCTTTTTTACCATTCTCTCATCACTCTTTCTCTTGGCGTGCCAAAAAAAAAGAACATGGCTAAGCATTAACCATTAACAGGTCTTTTATAGTTGGCAAGCCGGCGCCGCATACGCTAATTGAACTAGTTTAGCTAACGCTATCCGTACTTGGATGTTGGCTTAATTAATTGTCTGCGCGAAACGGGAGCGGGACCGTGAATATATTACGATAGTTGGTTTATTCATTGTATTATTTATTGCGATTTGTTTATTGTCTCCATATATATTTGTATTTTCATTTATTTCAGACATTTTACTGGACAGAGACTAGAGTTAAATCACTATGTTAATCACAAAGTACTTGACTAATTACTACTGACTTACTAGAATCACTTTACAGTTGTTTGTTAGATGGTGAGACCAAGCGGTTCCGATACACTAAACTCTTCTTATCAGTATTACAATTTTTGTTCTTTAAAATTTTGCACGATCTGGTCAGATAACCAGATCCGCTCAGTTTAACGTTTTTATTATGTACTTTACTCGATATGAAAAAAAAAATTCAATAAATATAGAATTTACATAGCTAAGCCGAAAATATATAAGCCGCTAAATCAGATAAAGAGAGTAACATTTTTACTTTCAGTTCGTAAAATAAAAAATATCGCACATTTGGATTTCTCATAGGTTAGCAATGTTAGCGCATTTGTTTACATGACTAACTGACGTCACAGCAGACACAACAGACAATTCAAGTGTGCTACTAGTGTTTTATATGCCAAATATCGATTAGGTTCAAATATAAAAGAGTGTATGTGTATATAAAAATATTTTTTAAAATTTTATGTCGTACGTCATTTCAATGTGTAAATTCGTCAATTTTGTCATATCATATTTATACAGAAACATATATTACGTAAACATATTAATTACTTGACTATTAATTAAAGTAACCGAATAAGTGTATTAAAACTTGCATAAGTGATCTAATTACAGACTATATTATATATTATATATCTATATTATAAATTATAGTGTGTTAACATAAATATAGTATAAAATAATATATATTTAATTAGATTCAATATTTATGAGATATAAGGCACTATAGAAATACCGTATACAGTAGTAGTAGTATATAAATATTGCTGTAACGGAGTGTCTTAACACTGTGCGACTTTCCTCACCTAATGAGAGATAATATGTATAAGGATATATAATAATTTCGATATAATCGTTAAAATTTGCTCAATTGTATTGCACTTATTTTAATCTATAGGTATTAATGCTAAAGCTGCAGAGATACTGATACTGGTGCGAATTGATTTTTTTTTTCATGTCCAATTATCAAGAAAGGCTATAGGTTAAATATAACAGCAAGTTAATCGTTTCTATATAACCCACCGTACCTGAAACCGCTACTACCTCGGGCGCTCAAAAGTGTCATATACAATTCTTACTTACTTCCACTGTCACATGGGAGCGAAACCGAAGGCAAAGGCTAGTTAGTTATAGAGTTCACCATCGATTACAAAAGTATGTAATACTATAAAAACAAGAAACTTTTTCACGTCCCTTTTATGTCTTCATTGGCTCATTGTTAGTCAATTAACACTTGTTATGGTGTAGCTTCGTATCTAACGTCTTATATAACACTTAAGATATTTTGATCTGATCTGATAAGATCTCATTTCAATATCAATTTGCAATCATTACGACAATAAAGACGCTTGGAAGCTAAATTACATTCATAGATTAAATACTTACTTTTCCGTTATATATATGGTGTTATTGAGTTTGTTTTATGGGTAAAGCTAGAAGTGTGTATATTTTAATATATAAATATATATATATATATATATATATATATATATATATATATATATATATATATATATATATATATATATATATATATATATATATATATATATATATATATATATATATATATATATATATATATTAAAATATACACACTTCTAGCTTTACCCATAAAACAAACTCCATAACACCACAGTTATGAATAGCTCATTACGTAAACTATATTCACATTGCTATATCCGAATACCTTCGGGACACGATCCGTTTTATAATGAAAAACCAATAGAAATCAATTTAGAATATAATTCTGCTGCCTCAATAGAAAATGAAGCAACTGAAATCGTCACAATTAAATTAAATTTCCTATATTTATATTATACGTATTATTAACACTATAACTATAAAACTGTACGGTTAAAAATATTTTAAAAGGTCAAATTTTTTTTAATGTCATTAATTTTTAGGCTAGGTTGATATGACTGCAAAGAAAAGCAAAGTTTTGCATCATGTTTGTCCAAATTGCACTATGATAGTGACAAAAAAACACACACACAAGAATTCTAATCGTATGTTTAAATATATTTTCTTTTTACTTTAGGTTCACGCTGTATACCGCATATGTAGCAGGGTAGGACACATAATATCCCGCTTTCCGATATATTCTTCAGAGAATACGTGTTGATCTCACGGGAGTGCGGAAATGGTAATAATTAATTCCCCCGAGACGGAATCGAACCCATAAACGCCGCGGTTAGGTTAATAATTGCCTCATAGCTTAAAAAGCATCAGAGTAAAAAAATAACATAACGTTATCTGTATTATCTAATTCACATATCACATAACGATCATAAAAATAAGTACAAGGGCAGATATGAAAAAAAAAAGTAAAAATATTTTTGTATTCGAAATTATATGACTTTACTTAAGATTGATTTTTTTTAACAAACACTAAAGACTACGGTTCAAATAGACAGCATACAATATATGACAATTATCTCCAGTTACACGCCCCATTCAGCAATTAGCGGGACAGCTGCTGCGGGAATGGAGGACAGAGCGCGTCTAGTGTTAAGATATTCCACTCTCCGCTTTCCGCCCAAATTCGAGATTTTGTTAAGTAGTAAAAATGTATATAAAATATATATGGCAAAATAAAAATACTGCACCACGGCCGCCTACTAGAAATTGCTACCAAGTCTATCAAATGGTATCTATATTTTGTACGTTGCGTTTTCACATATTATAATTTAACAAAATACGTTGAATTTTTTTACAACAATTTTTTTTCATTGTAACTAGAAATAACGCCTGGAGCTAAATTTTAGAGGACCAGTAAAACACGTACAATTAAGGGTTTATATTTTATCATCTCTATATTAAATATTATTATTATACACTGCTCGTCTTCCTGTAAACCGTAACTGTTCGACGGTTTGTGGGTTCGATTCCCACTCGGGGAGTATGAATTAATTTTATTTACTTCGCTCTGGTGACTATGCAAAAACGCGGCGTCGTGTTCCGCCACTCAACACGCAATGCCTTAAAAGGCGGAAAGTGGGGAACGAAGTACCTTAACATTAAGTTCCTTCTGCCTACGGTTCCCTTTGCCCACTTAGCTATGTGCGGGACAAAGCGAGAAGTAAAAAAAAAGCTGCTGCTGCTACAGCTGAGGAGTTTGTTTGAACGCGCTAATCTTAGGAACTATAAATTCGAAAAAAAATATATATACATTTATGAAGTAAAGTCATTAATCGTTTCCATATTATTCACTTTGCCAATGGCATATGTCATGTGTCATACACAAGTCACAAGTTTTATTCATTTCCATATGGACACGCGGACAAAGCCGCTGGTAAAAGCTAGTATTATTATCAAGAATGTACTTACTCTTCAATGAATATATTTTATATTCCTTATCACTTTCTAAGGTTAGCTAGCTAGTTACGTAAAACAAACAACACTTAAGATAACATTCTTTGACAGCGGTTGGTATCTTAAAAAACAAAAGAAGCTGCTTTGACGCTGCAGTGGCTTTGAAATTTACATTAAATAGTAGTAGTCGATTACTGTGCATTTTCTTTTGTTGGTTATATTATAAAAGGACATTCCTCATATACTGCTTTTCAGGGTTCAGATGAATACTAGAGACTAGACAGTAGTAACTTGATCGACCGGACTATTTGCTATCCTTGGATATATTGATAAACAAACATCCGGGCAGTAGGATATAATATGTACTAAACATTTAATATTGTATTGTATTATTTTTTTTATTTGAATATATATATATATATATATTATATATATATATATATATATATATATATGTATGTATATATATATATATATATATGTATGTATGTATGTATATATATATATATATATATATATATATATATATATATATATATATATATATATATATATATATATATATATATATATATATATATATATGTATGTATGTATGTATATATATATATATGTATGTATGTATATATATATATATATATATATATATATATATATATATATATATATGTATGTATATATATATATATATATATATATATATATATATATATTTTTTTTTTTTTTTTTTTACCAGTTCCAAGTTACGATCGAGCTCTATCTGTCAATCAAATCTAACTTGTCTACGTAAGTGTTGCTTAGCATTTTCTCACGCTTACCATCTTCTGCTGCCATTGAATGGCAGCGAATTGGCTTAGATCTAACATGCGGAGCCGCTGGCAGAAACTTTGCACCGGAGAAATTTTCTCTGACTGGACTGATTTATTAGCTGATGTACCTCAAGGCGGTATACTTTCTCCTAAGCTAGTGTCAACATATATAAACGAAATTACCAAAGTCTTATGTATCTTGTCAATAACATCTCTACGCAAAGGATTTGCAGCTCTATAGACAACATTCTGACCTCGCTCATATCACTGAGCGGGTGAGTGGGCGGCTTTTTCAGACTTCCAATTAACCCTTAAAAATTACAAGCTTCGATAATGGGATGTATACAATTACGTGGCAGTGTAGAATTTAATAGCTTGCCTTGTGTGTAAAATTTAACGAAATAACAATACAATTATCCGATTCAATAAGAAATTTGAGCTTTATAATTAATAAAAAAAATATTATTGCATTTTCTTAAGAAACTCTTATTCTTTCTCCCACATCAGTTTTGCTCAAGCTCTTCTCCTGTTCCTTTGAAAAATGGTAAACCACGAAAAGCTTGACTGTAGAATATGTGTATTCCATTTATCCACAGTTTACACAAATTGGACCACGTGTCAGATTCCCATTGACAATTGATATTGTTTGTGCCATAATTTGCCCCCTCTACTCTTTTTAATAATTTAGTCATATTCTTCTTCTATCTTTCAAGTAACATGCCTGTACTTTCCTCTGTTACTATTAGAAAGCTTGAGCGCCCCACATTTAACAATCTATTCTATTAAAAAGCATTCAGGGTTCGGTAAATGGAAACCATTTCCTAATTGTATAGATGTTAATCAATTTAAGTAGGAAGATAAGGTGTTTAGATCTTTAAAAACAGTTTGAAGCTCACAAATATTCTTGAATGTTTGTTTAGTGTATTTATTGTATTATGAGTTATTAAAATCAAATTAAACCAAACAGGTGGTCATTATAGATGGCAAGTTTAAGCCAACTTGTGACAAATTATAACAATATATAGAGAAAGACATAGACACAAGCATGTTGCACAAGTTGTCAAAAAATATCTAAAACTACTTAAGTCGCAAATACTTCCCCACTCACCGTAATCACCTGCCATAGCTCCCTGCCACTACCACTTATTTAGTTGTTTGACTCACGGCCTGGCTGAGTAGAGCTTCAGCTTCATAATACCAAAATAGAAAGGGGCAACTAACTTGTTTCAAACAAAGTCTCGTTCTTCCAAAGAGAGATTCAAATGTTGTTAGAGAGATAGAAGATTGTGGCTAGTGCTTAATTAACTTTAAATAACTACTATTACTTTTGAAAGGAAAAAAATTGTTAAAAAACAGCAGGTATATATGGACATTCCCAACATTGTGTACTGTACACATTATTGCATATTCTGTGTATGTTTTTATATGCGGTACATAAATAAATAATTTAAACAAAAGATTGATTTTTTAACCAAGTTTCCACTCTGTATATATCATTATATCCATAATATTGTAACAAATTAGTTGGTTATATCAAATATCAACTTTTTAATACAAGCATGAATTTATTGTGGCACAGACATAACATGTTTAACTATGCAACGGTTATAAGCTTACCTCGTAGCTTTGGAAGAGTATGTATGTATTTCTCCAGTTTGATAAAACTAAGTAACATTTAATTTACCTTATTAAATATTGAATATGACATATAGTATAAAGTTGCTTATTAAGTTATTGCGTAATATGAAGAGCGACTTATTATTAATTAATATAATAATTAGTACTATAATTAGACATGAATGTTTATTTCATTAATTTAATTTAATTGAGGAAATATCTGAATGCTAATATACGCTTATGGAAACGTTTGTTAGGCTAAATTATGATCATAAGAATGACACAAGATTTATTTATAATAAGGTTGCATTTGAAAATATATATATATATATATATATATATATATATATATATATATATATATATATATATATATATATATATATATATATATATATATATATATATATATATATATATATATATATATATATATATATATATATATATATATATATATATTCAGTAGTAATTTAATATACAGGATTTATAAGACCACATTAAACATATAATATGTATGTATGAATAATATATGATTATTAATATATAAATTAATATATAGAAACAGGATGGGAGAATACAAGATAAACCAGTGTACACAACAATTAAGTGGTTAATAATATATACAATGTTCCATAGACGATTGCAGACCAAGTGTGACTAATGTTTGAGATGCCATTTAATATTTATTTACCTCGCGATAGCCGCGACGCTACGTTCATACGCGCAAGCCGATTGATCCACTTTATTACTATATAAAATCTACTAGTTACTAGGTCATTGAACCATCCCTGTTTACAAATTGCACGGTAAACAAAGTTTACTATAAACGCATTATGTCTCATGAATAATTAGTGACATCCATTTAAATTGTAAATCACGTACCCTCTCTGGCTTTCAAGTAGACAGTGTTGGCTACGATATTTTCTAATTCCATTAGTTCCAGTGTGGCGGATTTTAATGTAGACCCTCCGGGAAGCTGGTATCCGCCGTTGCGGCCGATCTGCCGCCGTCGTCGCGTGCAAAAAGCCGCCCATCAATGATTAAAGCGCGATCTTAACACAGAACTTGACACTGCACACCATGGACTTAGTGACTAGAGTGAACACTAATGAGTGATCGCGGGACACAAGACGGAATATCAAGAACAAGCACACGGTCTCACGATATAACACAGGGGTGTGACGGCTCAAACACAGCTAGCATTTCAGTTCAGCGACAGTAAATGATTAATTACACTCGTATAAGTAACG
Organism: Dione juno; assembly: GCA_037127375.1. NCBI lineage: Eukaryota > Metazoa > Arthropoda > Insecta > Lepidoptera > Nymphalidae > Dione > Dione juno. Next base: position 6,179,974 of record JAXRJS010000014.1, read on the forward strand.
AAAGCGTCAAATGCCGGTCGGTTTCTCTCAGTTCTCGGTTAGAACACGCCCCGGGATAGAGTTATTGACGACAGATAGCGATACGCTACAAATGACCACAACCGCAAGGTACGGTACAATTCCAGTTGCCATCACTTTAAGTTTGCTTGCTACTATAAAAATATGTTTATTTTATTATTTGTTATTTTTCGATAAATGATAAAAATATTCTTATTTTATAGTAAGTTTTTAAATATTTTTTGTTTATTATTTTTACTCATTAGATAATTAATTTTATTGTAATTTAAATAGCATTAAATGCATTCATTACAGTAACTTATATGTAAAATAATATAGTAGTAAAAAAATACGTCATTCCTTGATATTACTATTTATAATCGATTTCATAAATCCTATTTAAATCAGATCGGTGAGCAATTATCGGTATTTTTTATATATAATGTTTTATAATAATTACAACTAAAATATATCAATCCTTTTTTAAATATAACTTAATTTTTAATTTTTCATGCAAACTAGTATTATTTAAAATTTCAAGAAAAGAAATATTTATGTAACTAGATATTTCATATATTATAAAATATTTCTATATTAGAAATAATTTTCAGTATATGGTAAACCTTTTTATGTCACATTAACAGTTATGCCAACAGTGACAGACCAATCGTTTAAAAATTGCTATTGTATAGGCAATTATTTTCATATATAGAAAAGCCAATTTACACATAACTGTAAATTGATTATATTATTTACTAATTATTATTTCTGAAAATATTTTAATAAAAATACTTGTATTATGTTTTATTTGTAACATCCGCTGTCACTGTCAAACTTCAAAGTCAGCTGGTAGCTGAACATTAAACTAGAAGCATGTTCACGTGTTTTACAATAATAAACATATTAAAAATCATGAATAGTATATAAAACATTGCTTTTAAAAATGAGTACAAATCCATGTAAAGTGTGTGGAGGCACAGACTTAAGTCTCGTAGATGGTTTTTACTACTGTGTCGAATGCGGCACTCAAGATGTGGAAGCTAGGGAGACCGTCGTGGAGCAGACTATGCTTGCTGATGGTACTTTTGCCCACACCACCATCAGAAAATTAACTACAGCATTAAAAGATTCACTTGAAAGTAAGAATCATTTTTTTATATTTATAATATTATTATTATCAAATAAATTCAAACTATTATTTTTATTAATTTAATTTTAACGTTCTTATTTTGAATTAAACCTGCTCTGTAAATTTGGATTTAGATTTATCCATGGGGTATTCTTAATTTAATATGCACAAGTTCTTTTTAGTGAGCGGAGAATGGATGAAATGGCATGCTTATAATTTCATTCTTGCTGGCTTAACTGAGGAGCTGATATCTCTAGGTGCTAGACCTAAAATTAAAATGATGGTACTGTGGATCTGGATAAAGTATATTAAAATGTTTCAAGACAAAGACTCCTTACGGTATAAAGTTTTTATTAATTTTTTTAACAATTAATAATATACAAGCATGTATAATGTAAATGAAAAATTGAAAAGCTGTTTTTAATTAAATTGTCAGTGTAGAATTTCTCTATACTATATTTCATAGTGTACCTAGTGTGCAGTAGTGTGGTGCATTTTGGTGTGGCTGTCAAGGTGCAGCAGCGAAGCAGTTAGTGGTAGTTAGCCGCTCTGAGGAAGAATTTTTTCTTTTCCTCATTCTGCTAACAAGACCAAGTGTGGTTTTGAGCTCCATCACTCACAAATACTCACAATATATATATATATATATATATATATATATATATATATATATATATATATATATATATATATATATATATATATATATATATATATATATATATATATTTATATATAAAGCAGGGTATAGATAAATATCCTATTGTGTATTTTCATAGGATTGTTATATATAGAGACTATTATTTTAACTACCCAGCTGTTTGTATAGTTTATAGTATAGCATTTTACTAATCAAAACCTGAAATAGGCAATAAATGTAGAATGAAATGAACTCATCAGAAACATCTATCTGCCTACTCCACATATGAAGTTAAATGTACTCACACTCTTCAGCTTCCCACTTTATCGCACACATATGCAGCTGTGGCTTGTCTGGTGCTTCACGGGATGTGGGTGCTGGTGATCACTTCCGATCAGGTTACTCGAACGATCCATATATGAGAAGCCCAATTAAGATCCTCCTTCGTTCGAGTTATTACGTATTTAGCGATAAAATTTACATTTAACAAAATAGCTACTAAATTAGCCTTAATATGTTATTAATATATGGTTTTTCTATTTCAGAAATAAAACACAATTTGAACAAGAAAGCCACAATGATACAAAAAAATCTCAAAAAGAGCTTGAGTTGGACTCTAGCAATACAGAAGAGAGCGACGAAGAAAGTAATTGTAAGAAAAAATCTAGGAAAAAGAAAAAAAAAAAGAAAAATGATGATAAATTCAGACGAGACATAAAAATTATAACTAAAGGCACTCTATTAACAATATTGTATATAGCTTTAAATTTAGACAAAAGTGATATACAACTGTCGCATTTGCTTCGTTTCATAAAGGAAGGACGGTTGAGCTTATATAATTGTACAAAATTTGTTCCTAAAGAAATAGATATGAGATTAGTGCCGCATTCCAAAAGTTTCATGTCGTGTAGGAATGAGTATACGCCGAAAGTGATTCGAGCGATTGCTATGACTTTCTTTAAGCGCTTAAATTTAGGTCTACCTCAAGTACCAGATTTGTCTAAAATCATATCTAATTTTGTTAAGGAATTATGTCTTCCAAAAGATTTTAAACACTTGGTCATATCTCTGATGTATCTCATGCCGTGTGATTTTCTGAAACTTGATTCCAAATCCAAAAGGAGTTTAGTCCGTATACCAGATTACGAGGGTTTCTGTATGTGTTACATACTTATTGCTCTCAAAATGTGTTTTGGTCTAGATTGTGATTACGAAGTAAAGTTATCGAAAGCAGTAGACCAAATTAATGAGAAGGCAAAGCACTTAAAATCATTTAAACTGGGTTTCTATTCGGATTCTACCAGTAGGCTGTTTTCTTTTCAAGACTGGTATCAATATTTACAATTTAGAAAAATGGTACTCTGCAAGAACTATTTACCTATGTCGCGGACATATAACATGCACGTAGATGACTGCGTACTCATGGAGCAATTAGAAGATCGCGGCCCGAAGAAAATGAAACTAAGCGATGACGTCACAATGGATATTATAAAAAAAATATCAGTTGATGACCAAATCTGTGTTATACCTAAAAATAAGTTTCCTAGTACTCTCACCCCTATGACTACTTACACAGACGTTATATTGCAACATATACAAGATACAGAATTAAGGCTACTTCTCTGTGAAGATTTCACACAATATTCCCTTAAATATGCCATTGAAGAACTAAAACTACCGGATTATGAAAGTGATGGTGTAAATCTAATAAAAGGTGTTGAAAAAACGAACAAGACTTTCAATCCATTCGTGATTGGCACATTGACGACGCAAAAAGGTGATAATACAATGGTGTTTGTAAGAAATTGTGAGAATAAAAATTGGCTCAAAACTAAACCACCAACTTTAGAACACATAACTAAAGAAGATGGTGAGAAAAAAAGCGATAAAGATAGCGACTATGGCTATGAATCAAATCTTGAATGCACACCTCCCGATAACGATGAGATTCAAAGCGCTGTTAACGACAAAATAAGTATAGAAGATGACGACCAAGAAAAGGTTCTTGAAATAATCGAGGAAGAAGACGAAGGCGTGAATATATTTGATGATAATTTTGCGGATGTATATGAAGTCAGGATAAATACGGAAGATATACATGGAGATAAAATAAACGATGTAAAGGGCGACACCACTCAAGAGTATACAAATTATTATGACAGTAAACTAGATTTGCACGATACTTACAATGATGTTTCTGATAGCATAGAAAATGATTTAGCTTTTGATCCCGAAACGTTTGACAAGGATAAAATTATAAATGAGTTAATATTAATAGCTTGTAAAAAATACAAAATACGAGTCCCTAAAGAAAAACAAAATGTAAAAACTTATCATAAAAGAAAACAAATCGATGACGCCGAGCAAAGTATTGCTAAGAGGCAGAAATGTGACGGAGAGATCGTTAAAGAGTCCAAACGTATTGGTAAAGAGCTAGTTGCAACCTACTACGAAACTGTTAAGAAAGATGCATTAAATAATGTTAGTGAAAACGTTAGATCTTGTATCCAAAATATGGATGTAGAAAGTGCAATAGATAAAAGTTTAATTGACAACAATAGTGCTCCAAATGATTTCCATAATGAAAGTGCTCCCTTAGACAACGAGACATCAGTCATCAGCAGCATACATCCAAACAACACATTAGATAATACTAATTTAGAAGAAGAGGAACATACTGCAGATGAATCAATTGTTATATCTAATCCTAAATTTGACGCCAAAACGCACGATACTAAACAATTGTATGTAAAACTGAGTGAAGATCTCGAGTTTGATGACGATTTCAATATAGATGACGATGTGGAAATCGAAAAAATATTACAAAAGAAAATCGAAGAGTTTGCCAATAAAGAGAATTTGCACGAGAATTTAGGGAACATAAGTGACAAGAGCGATTCAGACGACGATGTACCGCTATGTGAAGTGGCAGCTTTAAATAAACTGTACACGGAGAGATATAATAAAGAGAGTAAACTATTGGACAAGTTAGTAAAAAAGGAAAAATTGGAGCAATTTAATTATTGGACACGACATTACAAGTCGCAAGCTGTCGCAAGGAGTGTGGATATGAATCAGAAATTTGATATAGAACTGACTGAGAGCTGTCCCATTAGTTTTGTTTTCGTCATACGCGAGTGCGCCGCCATTTTGAACTGCACGACGTTCTGTCTTTACAAATGTATGCAGAATTTAGAAGGGATCATGTTAAGTTACAGATAATAAATAATAGGGCTCAATTTTTAGTTGTATATATTTATTTATTTAAAAATTAAGTAGGTGTTTATAAATATTCTATTTACAATGTACGTCTTTGTTATGAGCCGAACAAAGTTTGAAATGGAATCTTTTGCATCGTAACTAAAAAGCTAATTTTTAAAACGAAAGCATTCACATTACACGCTTTTACAAACAGATTTTCATTTATATAAAACTTATTTGCGAACGTGTTGTTGTTACGAATACAATATTTTCAATATAAAATATAGCGAAATAGAAGGTGGTCTATTTACACTTTGATACTTAATTTTTAGCAAAATCAGAAATACAAGTATGTATCGAGTCTATGCGTTTATTCTAAGACGCGGCGCAAATGATTTGTTACGGTAGTGGCAATCAGATACGTCCGATTGTGCCAATTTTTACAGACCTTTAGGTTTCAGTTACCTAAAATCTATATGTAATAGATACTATTTGGTGGTGTGGAGGTATATGTGCAGCTTGTATCCCACCCAAGATACAAAATTATCCACCGCAGTGCCTAGGACAATAATAAAGTTATATCGAATAGATATCGATTTTTTTAGTTATTTTCATTAATTGTTGGTTGTGCAGAATTTACAGCCTGCATTTAGTATTAACTATGTAGAGTATTTATTTTTATTATTTTGAAGAAGATAAAGAAACCATACATCACATTTCTATTGTTCTCCAATTTTTTCACATTTGTTTTTGGCAAAAGTATTTGTTACTAGAAAGCACAATAAATAAATATTTTGATCTAAGTCTGATCAGTTTATTTCACACATATATATATATATATATATATATATATATATATATATATATAATATATATATAATATATATATATATATATATATATATATATATATATATATATATATATATATATATATATATATATATATATATATATATATATATATAGTAGTGGAGTAGTAATTATTTGAATTTTCATTGCTCTGGTAACTACGCAAGGTGTTTTCTGCCGTGTCTCAACACTGGGTTCTCTCTGCCCACCCTGCTGTATGCGGGATACAGCGTAAAATTAAAAAAAGCAAATTATCCTTATTAATCTTTAAAACGTCTTATCGCTTCGAATATTCTTACATATTTGCTAAATATGTAAATTTTTAACTGTATTATTAATACCTTTTTCTTTTTGATGACAAATAAGCGACACTTAAAATTTAAATAACGAATATATAAAAAAATCAATCCATTATTTATTTGATCTTTGTCAAGTGCAATCATTAAAATGATTGGGAGGAATTTAGTGAATATATTACGGAGGACAACGATTCAGCCATATCATATTCCTAGAAAAAGTTTTGCGCAAGTTGGTCTGGTAATAAGTACACCACCTAGACAGCCTTGTTCATATGGCGTGAGTACAAATTTATGTATCAATTTCTTTATTTAAAAATATACTGTTGTATAAAATTATAAAAAGCTGATGTTAGGCTGCTTGTTACCATAGAGACATTGACTCTCAGTCGAAGAGTTATATTGTTTCTTGCAAATTTAATAGGAATACTATTTTATGGTGAAACTCTTACAATTTCACTGTTCTTTTTCTTTTCAGGAAAAGGTGCTACATATTGCGTTTATGTTCGTGGTGTGGTTATCCCCTATATTGTATTTTTTAACGCAAATAAAAGTTTGGCGCCGAGAATATGTGCAAAGTTAAACGTAAAATTTAATAAATAATTTTGTTCCTGGAATTATCGTTTTATTTATATCTTATTTTAACAAGCGATATTAAGTAATATTAATTTGTAGTGCAAGATGAATAAATTCTAACATATGCTTGAATTTTTTCGTAAAATAGAGAACTTTAAAAAAAATACTGATTGACAACCGACACTTGACAGCCAAACAGAATATTTGTTTACAAAATTTTAATAGATGGATCTCCATATTTAAGCGTTTTAATCATAAAACTTTACTGAAAATGAAGGAATCAAAGCAAGCACAAACAACCATAGAAGATTTAGCTGAATTACGTAGCTATTTTGCGAGCCATAACGTTGTACGCGAATACATAGCTCATAGCTCTAAGGTCCATTCTGTAGGGTGGTCCTGTGATGGAAGAAAACTAGCTTCAGGGTCTTTTGACAAAAGTGTGGCTATATTTAATTTAGAGAGAAATAGATTGGTAAATTGAAGTGTTTTGTTACAATTTACACGCTTAAAATTTTTTAGGTTATGTTTATTTATTTTGGAAAATTACTATATATTTTTCTTCTTCATACATTTTACATTGTTTTTAGGCTCAAGATTTCATTTTCAAAGGTCACACAGGATCAGTGGATCAATTGTGTTGGCATGCCTCACATCCAGATTTGCTAAGTACAGCCAGTGGAGATAAGTCAGTTCGGATTTGGGATACACGGTTTGTCTGAAAATATTGTGTAACGTAAATCTAAATATAATAAATCGTGATAAAAAAATAACACCTTAACTCCATTTTCAATTACATTGTTTGTAAGAAGCCAAATGGATATGGATTTGGGCCTAAACACTTTCCATTGGTGCATTCAACTTCCATTTAAAGATTGAGAACAACCAGTACCAAAACAATTTACAAATATGGCGGATTATGAGTTATATATTAATCATAAATGTGTTCTGTTAATTAATGGCTTTATATGTGATAAGAAGTGGAGACTACAAATTTTTTACCAATAGGTTTGCTCAGCAAACCTAACTTTATACACAAAAAGTGTGTTAAAATATTATCAATAAAAATATTTATATACATATTTATATAACACAAAAACAATTTGAATTATTTTATTTCCAGATCACACAAATGTGCCGCATCAATATCAACAAAAGGTGAAAATATAAACATAGCGTGGTCACCCAGCGGAGCCACAATTGCTGTCGGCAATAAAGAGGATCTAGTTTCCTTTATTGATGCTCGGAATTATAAAGTAGTATGCATAACATTTACATTTATAAACAAATTTGAGATATCATGTTCTTTAGAAGAATTGTTGAAGTTTAGTTATTGTTATAAATTAAATATTGACTTATTTATTTAAAAGGTCCGTTCTATCTGACTACCCGTCAGTAAAGGTCCGTACTTTATGTATGTATGTATGTATATAAATAAGCAGTTTTAATGATGGATGTAATATGGATCATCTAAGGATGCCAGCTTGATGAATAATACTATTGCCCCTTATAATTATAATTGAATAAATATTCATATATTGAAAATTATATTAATTAACTAAGTTTATTTATTACTCTATTAAGAATATATATAGCATATAAATGTTTGGTGCCTAAGATCATTTTGAATTACAATTTGGGGACATTTACATTTTGGGGATACAAAAGTGCTCACAAAACTTTAAATAAAAGATATTTTCAAATCAGAACTAAGTATATTATGAAAAAAAATGGAATAATCACATCATCATAATGCAATGCAATTTGATTTTTAAAGCGTTTATCCACACTAAGGATAGAATAATAATTAAAAAAAAAAACATAAAAATTTGAACGCAGCGTAGACGGTTTCCGTGAGGCGGGGGTTCAAATTCCGCTGCATTCACATTTTTATATGTTTTCTTTAAGTATTTTTTTTTAAATCCTAATGTTTATTATTTAACCTTAATTCTTCCAGGTTGTAGAAGAACAGTTTAACTTTGAAGTGAACGAGATCTCATGGAACAGCTCATCTGATTTGTTCTTCTTAACCAATGGCTTGGGATGCGTTCACATATTGACGTAAGTGAAAACATTTTTAGAAATTATTATGATTTTATTATTATTATTATTACTATTAAAATTTTTTAAAAATTATATTATATTATAGTATTTGAGTACTTTAAGTGCAAGTCCATCCTTTGGTACTCTATATCTCTATAATATAAAAACTTCGATACTAAAGGCTACTTTTAATTTCAGCTACCCAGGTCTAGACCTCCAAACGGTCCTGAAAGCCCACCCCGGTACCTGCATCTGTATAGAGCACGACCCGACAGGCCGGTACTTCGCGACGGGCTCCGCTGACGCGCTCGTGTCTCTGTGGGACGTCAACGAGCTTGCGTGCTTACGAGTGTTTTCTAGGTAAGCTCAGTAGCTTACCTATTGCATTACTGACTGCAGTACTGACTTATTGCATTGTCCTTGCTCTGGTAACAATCTTTGTCTGCCTGTCTACATCTCTATGTGCGGGAAATAACGTGAAATGTATGTTAGTATATATAAAATATATGTTCATGAAATATTTAACTGAATTCTGTCATATCTTTGAATTATACAAACAAAAAGTAATGATCTAATTGGATGAGAGACGAGAGACTTTTTATATATTATTAATGCCAGGTTGTTTTTCCATCTAATACCGAGTTATTATATACTTCGTGTAGAACTCATAATGTATTCGTAAATTAAAAAATAAAAACTACTTTGAGTGAATTTATAATTTCTTCTTCATTATTCATATAAATTATTACAATTTTCACTATATCAGTAAAGAAAGGCGTTTCTAATGCCTTTATTATTTGTATATTATTTTATAATTCGGTATAAAAATAAGATCGATAATTTCACAAAAGGATTCAGCTCATGCGTCATGTGACACGACATTGACAGATGATTATAATGAAGATAATTTATTAGTATTGTTTTATTTATTAACTTAGATTGGAGTGGCCGGTGCGTACTCTCTCGTTCAGCTTCGACGGGCGTCTGCTCGCGTCCGCCAGCGAAGACCACGTCATTGATATCGGAGACACGCAGACTGGTGACTTGTGCTTATATATATATATATATATATATATATATATATATATATATATATATATATATATATATATATATATATATATATATATATATATATATATATATATAATATATATATATATATATATATATATATATATCTTTATTTTTATTTAACACTTCCTATATATTTATACTACAATAACGGTGGAATAAGTGTGGAATGGAGTGTCTTCACACCAAGGTGCCTCCGTCTCCCCAGCTATATGCAAGATACAACTTGAAGCTGTTATTTGTACTAGAATAAATAAAATCCTCAGGTGAAAAGGTAGCGGAGATCCCAGTCCAAGCCGCCACGTTCACGGTGGCCTGGCATCCCTCCAGATACCTGGTGGCCTTCGCGTGCGAGGACAAGGAGCCTCCGGAGAGGAAGCGGGACGCGGGCAACCTCAAGCTGTGGGGACTTAGCAGTAATTAGATTTAACTTATATTTATATATTTCATTTAAGTATTAAATGAGAGGAGAATTCATAGGTTGTTTCTTTTTTATTTTTATAAACATTTTTTTGCGGAAAACCGGAATATTACGAAACTGACGGATATTGCGAAATAATTTTATATACGTAACCGGAACCGATATAGTGTTCTTCTTATATCCACATCCTTATACAGATCAGAAATAATCAATAGTTCAAATTATTAAGATGTACTTAAAAAAATATTAATAATCTAAAATATATTTTAAAACATACAAAAAAATGACTATATATATATATATATATATATATATATATATATATATATATATATATATATATATATATATATATATATATATATATATATATATAAATATTAAGAGAAATAAATCAAGACAATAAACTTAAACTTAATTTATTTACTTAAATTCCCTACACCCACCGCAAAGTATAATTAATATATTTATTATATCACATACATTTATTGTAAATTGTTCTAAGAATTGAAAGCTACAATACAAATACCGTCAATGTTAAAACGACATAACCAAAAAATGTAATATTAGAATTGACAAAAAATTTAGAGTTATGCCACTTTTATTGCACAAACCAAAATGTTATAAACACTACCAAGTCTCGACTTGCAAACGGTTATTCTCCATTTCTTTAACAATTTCCATTGATTTTTCCACATCCTTGTCACATTCACTCAATGCTTGTGCTAAAGCCTCTTTAACATTCTCCGGCATGTTCTTCGCATTGCCGGATATATATGTAAACGCGTTTTTCTCATTTATTAGAGAACATATTATATTTTTATATTCTATTATTTTGTGTTGTACGTATCTGAAACAATTTATAATAATAATAAAGAATATAAAGATATAGATATAGATAGATATATTTAATACACAAAAAATACGTACAAGAGGCGACCGTATCGCTAAAATAGCGATCTCTTCCAGGTCTTAAGGCGGAAGGGTGGGGATGTGAATATTAATATAATGAAAATAGTAATAATCATTCATCATATATATATAATATATATATATATATATATATATATATATATATATATATATATACTATATATATGTATATATATATATATATATATATATATATATATATATATATATATATATATATATATATATATATATATATATATATATTTATATATATATATTTTAGAAAGCAAATATATATTAGTTTTTTTTGCATCCATATATCTAATGCAATGTGGATATCATTAAAAAGAAAAGTCTTTAAGACACTCTTCTCCATTTTTCGCCCATTTAAGAAACACTGTGCATTGAGTGACGTAATTCAACGCTGCGTTTTGTCTTCTCAATAGCAAGGAAATAAAAAAATAATTAAACAAGCACGACGGTTGCGGGTTCGATTCCCAGTCAGATAATGAAATATTTTAATTTACCTCGCTCAGGAAAAGCGGAGCGGAAAGCGGAGACCGGAGTGTCTTCACACTAAGTTAGCCTCTGCCTGCCACATGCGTGGAACTATTTAAAAAAAAGCTCACATTTTATCTTCTTGATCCCTTGAAAAGGCACAATACAGCGACAACTTATCCTCTTCCACCATTTTCTCCAATTCTTCTTTACAATGAAAATCTCTATCTCTGTACCGACAGCCAAAGAAGAGATGTAAGCTGTCCTTATTTGCCACATTTTGATTTTCCCTCTCTTGTATAATACTCCTGAATGGAGCTAGACCAGTGCCCGGTCCTATGAATATAAGGGGGATTTTCTGAAAAAAGTAATAATTTAAAAAGTTTTGTTTATTTTAAAAACATTAAAAAAATTGAACGAAGCGGGACTCGAACCCGCGCTTCTTAAATACAAGCCAAGAGCTCATCGCCAGTCATAGTCATAGGCTTTTCGTCGAAATTTTAATACGTCTACTACATTTCTCGTGAATAAAGAGGTTTTAACCAATTTCCACTATTATATAAGTTTGTAAAATATTTTTGTTTAGTAAGTATCGACTATGGAGTAAAATTTAAAAAATATAAAAGCAAAAGTAGAGTACATAATAAAACCTATTATGGAGAAACCTACCACATCCTCTGGAAATTTAAAAGTGCCTTTCTTTATCCATCCAAAAACCTTATCACCAACGTCTAGACTTTTCAACCAGTTGGAGGCTAGACCTAACCTTGGTGTCTTTAACTTGGTATAAAATTCCACGACGGCCACTAAAAGATCAATTTCCATGCCTTTACAGGACAAACAGCTACTTGCAATGGAAAACGACCTCGGCTTGATCGTTGAAAATAATTCAAATAGTATTTCAATTGTCAATTTCGATGCCGATTTGTGGAAATCGTGTAAGACCTGGAATTATGGAAAACAATTGAAATTTGGTTAAAAGCTTTCCCGCTCTATCCCGCATAGAGCAGGATAGAAAGATAGAAGGTAAGTCCACGCTGAACTTAATAACAATATGATTACTTCTAGAACAGTCCGCTTCGGTCGTCTGCTATAGTTGAGCCAGTCTTCATGTCCTTCGGGGGAGCTGAGCTCTATACATTTGTCTCTTTCTAACTTGTCTTCAGATACGAGTGCAAGAAGAGAGAAGACGTATTGCGTCGGATACGCCCTCAAATCCCAATATTGTTCTGCTATGGCGTACAATGTCAGTGGTTGTTTTAGAAATTCTGGCACTGGCATGTCTACAAGTAAAAGAAAATAACTTCATAAATAAATATAAAATTTCTAACAGTTTAAAAGAAATGCTTATTTCTTTTAATTATCAATTTTATTTATTTTCATATCAAATAGTAAAATAATATAAACTAAGTAAATGAGGAAAGAACTAATTAAAAAAAAAAGAAAGAAAAAATTGTCTTATGAATAAAATAAGCTCTAAAATCAGCAGATCAGTTCTAATTTTTTTAATGCTTATATTTTATATTTGTTGTATATAGAGATGTTAAAAAACAGGTCCAAGAATACTATTAAAGTATAATATACTAAAACAATTCCAAGTAAATGTAAAAATAAAAAAAAAAATAACTAGCCATGACTAGGCCAAAGGAAGGGCATTGAAGATACAAATAAATGTACAATTATTACTATAGAAATAATATTTATTAACTGTGCACAAAATAATAAAAACGTTTAGAAAAATATGCCAGCATTCGAAGTCACATATATTGGAAATCGTCAAAGAGCTCGAGCCACTAAGCCACAACACATTCACATTGAAATTGTTTTGTAACAATAAAATAAAAGCGGGGAACGGAGTGTCTTAACAACAGCTTCCCTCTGCCTCCCTCTATATGCGGGATAGAGCGTGAAGCTTAAAAATTTAATAATACAATTATTAAATTTATTCACTGAAAAGTTGTTTTTTTTTATTTATACATCTAAGCTACATAATAACTATTATATAACAATAGCTAGTTATTATGTAAAAAGTAGATTTTCTATTCATCTCTCTCTCCTTAATCCCAGGATTTCGTGGAGAGCTGGAGAGTCAACGATTCTCCAAAATAAACACTTCAACCCGTACCGTTTTTTATTAAATATATAGATAAAAGGTAATAATAAAACAACAATAATAATATAAAAAGCACATTTATTCAGTCCTCCTCCTGCCAGCCATCATCGTCGCTGAGGAACCGCCTCTTGGCCGCCGTGTTCATGTAGGGGCGGAGCGCCCACTCCGTGTCGGCCGCGTCCAGCGCCTCCAGAGTACCCAACTTAATTTCATACAACTTCATTTGGAACCGTGGACCTATTTCTGAGAGCTCTACATCTTTGCCGGACTGGAATACAAATAGATATTTATTATAATATTTTTTTGGTTATAAATTGCTATTTACTTATTATTAATAGTATATAGAAAGTTATTACAAAAGTTAAACAAGATTGCATATTGAAGAGTTAGGTAGCTAAGATATTCAAATCATTCATTTATATTACGGAAAATGATATTGAATTTTTTTATATTAAAATTTGAACGCAGCGGAATTTGAATCTGCGAACTAATATTTAATAATAAATAGCACTCTCTCTCGCCAAATGTTTGTTCTTTGCAATAATCTTTGGATAGCGGAAAATTGTAAAAATCTCCCTACAGAGATGCTAACAATATACATAATAAGTTGTATAAAGCATATAAGAATTTCGACGCGGCGTGAGGAAGAACGCATGACTTAGTGGTCAGAGCGCTTGGAGGGTTTCCTTTAAGCGCGGGTTCGAATTCCGCTGCGTTCAAATTTTTATATGTTTTCTTTATGTATTGATATTGAACTTATTTTCCCAATATCCTTAGTATTAAAAATTAGTATAAAATTTATACCAGAGGATGAAAATGAATATAATTCATACCAATAAATGAGAATCGAACTCATAAACATAGTCATCTATCTCTAAATCCAATCACCAAATTAATTTAACTTACTAAAAGAAAAACATGACTACTTCCTTCAATACAATTGATATTTCCAATACTGGCCACACATTTATGACACTAATATTAAAAATTAAATAAAAAATATATATAAAAAATAAACACACCTTTCTATATGTATGCTGCCTGAAACATATATAGTCATCATTATTTGCAAAAGTTATTACTCTTTTTGAATCTGCTTTCGGAACAGGGAATAGATATTTCAATATGCTCATCGTCCTTAAGCCTGGAATGTACCAAACATAAAGTTAGCCCATAATCTAAAATAATTATAATATATAGAAACTATAACTCGTCAGCAATGCCTCTCCTCACCATGACTCTGACAGTGACATCTAAGAGCTAAGAGACAAGGTGAGTTGTTCGGTTCTGACAATCACATAATGTTTAGATTAAAAATTAACATAGTAATATATTTTCACATATGAGTCTAATCTGTGGCATGTAATGTGCTGCGACTAAGAAATAAAAATGTGAAATAAAAATGCTATGCCTTTCTTTTTTTTTAATTTAGTTATCAATTGGCATACACTTAAGGTATATATGTTTATTTTTATTGTTTTATAGCTTCATGCCATATATTATGTCAATAAATCCATTCTGCTTGCATTGGTTTCTGCCTTTGTCTTAGTACAAGAGCAAGGAAATTTAATTTCTCTGAGTGGGAATTAAATTTATAACCACTGTGATTACAGTCAGCTGTTGTGCCTATACGCCACAACAGCCCATATATTAAGGCAATAATTTAAAATAATAATAATGTACATACCCAAGTCTGTCTTGAAGTTGTGGAATATCAAATGAGGATATTGTTCACTCATGGGTCCTATATCAGGTATGTCATGACGCATTACAACTCCTGATAATGTGAAGGAAGCTGTAGGTCCATATGGAAGATGGCATATTACCTAGAAAATAATCTTATGTAAATAAACAAATTTTTCCTGTTTATAGAGAACTAATTAGTTTAACTCGTTGATAATTTAACTAATTAGTTTAACTCGTTGATACAAAATATTTAATAAAAACACATGGTATATTGAAAATAAACTTACCAAGCTATCAGGCACACCCCTATGTTCATGGACAATTATAAAATCTGTAACATCATTAGCCCGGCAAGCATGAATTAATTGTGACATTTCATAGCCACCTCTGTTCATACGCTGACTGTTTGGAAATATTAGCCTGAAAGTATATAATTCAAAGATAAATATGTCTTATTGTTATTATTATATGTACAGTCAATGTGTTCAGGTTGTTGCATTGAATTTACGCTTTCTGAGTTTTAACACATTAAATATCTAACTCCTCTGTGGCCAGGATTCATCAGCAGTACTACAGTACTGTTTTATTAAATTAGTTATTTTAACATTTTTGTATTATGTTAAAAGTGTACGGAAGTAAAATCATTTAAAGAATTATGAAAAAAAATATTTTGTAAAATTGTTACAATGAATTTTTGTTGTTACCATCTCTGAATGGAGAGTTTAACAGATGTATGTATCTATTAACCCATGATTGAATGATCATTTGACAAGAGAAACTGCTATTTAGAAAATGTAGAAAATTAGTATGTAATGGATTTCAAAGAAATAAATGTGTGAAAATAAATAAATAACTGAAAATAAATATATAATAATTATAATAAATATATAATAGTTATAATAAATATATAATAATTATAAGAAAGAGATTACCTCAATTCCTTAACAAACATCTTTAACCTTGCACTGGGTTCTCTAGAAGTGGTTAACATAATTTTAGGATCTTCCACTCCAGCATATCTGTATTCATCATCTTGAGAGTTGAGTGTATTTGTTCCACCACTAATACCACCGATCACCGCTGCTTTTTCAGGCCCTTAAGTAATATAACATATTTAAAAACAAAATTTATAGGATCATGTTATACGATTCTATACCATCATATTCGAGCAAATTTAAATTGATTAATAAAAACAAACATTTATACACTTACCTTTGTCCTCAAATTCAATTCTTCTTTGTAAAGCAATTGCTTCTTTGCGTAAATCGCCATGTATTGGAATGTTTTCTTCCAAACTTTTCTTTAATTGATCTTTTTTAGCTTGAATACTTTTTTGTTTATCTTCCGTGGATTTCCTATATAAATATTCACGGCGCAAACGCGCCTGCCGTCGAAGCATTATAATCTTTATTTATTATCAACAAAACTTGTAAAGTAAAGGACAAAAATTCACATGGCCAAACATTGACAAGTAACAAATGACAAGTTTGACAACTGGCCGCATGACAATTGACAGCTGCACACACGTGTACGTTTGACAGCAACGTTTTTAATTTTGATTACATAAAATGAACAGTCGAATAAGTAATCGATTTCGAATAAATTAAAATTATATTCATGTTATACATACATTTAGTTCTTTCAGTTAAATGATAAATTAAATTATAAGCAAATATTGCAAAAATTTAGCTACCCGCTACATTTAAAAATACGATATTTTTTTTAATATAAAACAAAACTTTTCCGTTTCTTTTTAATTTTAGCTTTAAAAGATTTACATTAGTATTAACTACATACCTTCATGATATTCTTCCACTAGCAAACGATAGTAAGGTTTTATATCAAGATTATGTGTAAGAAATATATCAAATAGATCATCAACATCCTCTTTGCTATTTCTTGGTCTGATATTAAATACATCGCCAGGACTATATTCAATCCTTCTATCGTCTACTGTTTTAAGTTTGATTAATCTGACATCCTGTAACATAAATTTACAAATCAATCTTTAAAATACTAATTTCTTCACAATGTAATCCTAGATATGCAATTTGATAAAAAAAAAATGTTTTATAAACAGGGTTTCTAAACGGTCAGTTAATAAAATGGTAAGAACTGGGACAAAATGATTTATCAGGAAAGAAATGTAAATTGAATATCTCGTTAAATAATATACTTACTAGAAAAAGTAGCGGCAAATTTTCTGTTGATGAAATATTTGAAATTGTAGTAAATAACTTAACATTTTATATTAAAAGTTTGTCTTATAAATATTAGACCGCAATAAAATTTACTAATTTATAATTAACAACTGTTATATTGGCTATATGATATTAATTGTATAACAGATATTATTAAATTTAAATTACCTGAAAATGTGATTCATGAGTTGTTCTTTTATTTTCTTTTATTTCCAAGTGTATAGGGCTCAAAAAATTATCCAGGTGCCCTTTGTCATAATAAATATCATCACAAAGGCTAGTTGCATTAATATTTTCAGTATTTTTGAGCAGAGAAACTTTCCATCTTGGAATGAAAGAAGATTTAAGTGCATCTATCTGCAAGTTAGGTAAATAGGACTTCATTTTGGTTAGAAATTCTTTCATCCAAGGAGTTATTACCGCATCATGACCCAAGTCATGTTGGTAGTCACATAATCCTAAAACATAATTATATATGTAACAGATATTTTTACTTATCATGTTATATAAATAAACAAAATTAAATGATATTAATGAATATTTTTCATATTAATACCTATATCTATTAATGGTTTAGCTCCAAGTTGAATCAGTCTTTTATTTAGCTTTTTACCAACAAAATTATATTTAGTATATGAGGAGTCCCCTAAGCCAAGTACTCCAAACTTGACTTTCATTAAAGAATTTGATGGTAAATTCCTCCTAAGGAGAAATTTCCAAAACTTTTTCATATTATCCGGTTCATCTCCTTGGCCTGTTGTAGCACACACAAAGAGGACGAATTCCTCATGAATAAGTTGAGATACAGGATAATCGTCCATCGCCTGAACAGGTCCTTTGAAGCCCAAAGCTTTTGTTAACCGCCATAATCGTTCAGCCACTTCCTGTGCGGTGAAAGTTTGGCTTCCATAAAGTACGAGAAGCCTACCTATTCCATTCATTTTACGTAAGTAAATTTATAATTACGTTGTAATTGTGAAGTGTTGATACTAATATATTAAATGTCAAATAGATGACACTTTAGATATGTCACCGTCAACGTCAATTTAAGAACTAGGTAAATTACACACGTGCTTAGGTTTTTTTTAATCCTAAAAAAGATTTTCTAAATGACATGCTTTTTTTAAGAGAAAGAAAGAATTTAGAAAATTATTACTGACAGCACATATATATATATATATATATATATACATATATATATATATATATATATATATATATATATATATATATATATATATATATATATATATATATATATATATATATATATATATATATATATATATATATATATATATATATATATATATATATATATACATATATATATATATATATATATATATATATATATATATATATATATATATATATATATATACATATATATATATATATATATATATATATATATATATATATATATATATATATATATATATATATTATGTTTCCTTATCAAAAATATATATTAGATATGGAGGCCATCAAAAAAGTGGGAAAGCAACTTTAAATACGCAACGGCTGTTAATTCCATCCCAAATATATGACGAAATTGTATAAAAATTATTTTAATTTCTTTGGCCACTGTGTGTTATCAGCAATGATATAGTAGCAATACGTATTATTACACTACCTATTTCATACCAGTCCACCCTCGTATCACAACCATTTGTTTTCTATGCAAGCAGAACAGCAGCGGGCTAAGAAGGGAATAATTTTTAGTCTTCAGTCACGTGACACGAAACGGTCAGTATAGGTCAAAGCAATAGTGACGTAACATTCCTGTAGACATATCTCCGATCGCTAATATTTTGTTGATTACATTCCGTCGGAGAAGATTATTGATTGAAAAATTGTATTCTGTACACTATAGAGACGCATGATAAGGTATACTAATTTTGTGAAACTGGACAGCAGAAATTTGTATAAACTTGATGCATAAATAAAGGGTAAAATAGCTTAGATTTTTGTACTACTGATCGAGGAGTGGCGCTGGACCACATTTTCATAAAGAAAGGATATTGTTATAAACCATATAAAAGAATATTATATTTAAAAAGTAAAATTTTCCCCACCATAATTATTCTCCGACTTAAACAATTTTATACTGATGTTAATTTACGTGCACGTCTTGTTCGAACTGTTTTGTTAAATACATAGGACTATCTAAAAAATGAATACTCATTGAAAACGTAAACATATTACTATATTTTATACTAAGGCAAGCAATTTATTTAAGTCACTGTCTCTCCGTGAGAATTTGAGAATTTGTTCAAACTTACTCATAATATATTATTCATATAATTGAATTATAAAGAGAATAAACCACTAAGCATTCCATGGATTTCCGGTACGTTATCATTGATTATCATTGTAGAGAGAAGAACCAAGTGCACGCTAGACTTAGAAATTATTTGATGATAGTACTAGACAGGCCAAGATCTTTTTATAAACTATAGTATAGAGGTTTCTAGTATTTTTCTAGTATTACCTATGTGCTTTATAATGGCTTTTAGAGGAAAGAAAGATGACGAAATACCAATATCCTCAGGGATCTTAATACTGTTTCTCATACGTGTTCATTATGAACTAATCACTTCACGTATGATTTCTAGTGCTTAGTCATGTTGCCCCGCGTATTGACCGCTATCTAAGAGTACCCTAATGTCCTCATGACTATGTCGTGACCATTGAACGTGAATAATCAATTTTTAAATAATTCTGTAGATATTTTTATTATGTATAATTATAATTTAATGATGGAAGAATATGTATCATAATTTAATTTTAAAACCAAAATGTTATATAATACAATATTAGGATTTATAAACATTAATCTTAAACGCGCAACAAATAAAATGAAAAAAAAAAATCAAACGTCACACAACCCCTTTCCACCCCAACGTTCAATACGTATTTGTATCTCTATTACTCTCGAACATATATTTTCCCATCTCACTTCAATTTGGCGCACGGCAGTCTCGCGATCCCACTTGGCGGGCTTAGTCGTTTTAACGCGAAAAAACGCGGGAAAATTGTGTTTTATATATTATTTTATTTTATGGTGAAAATAATATTATAAAATAAGAAACCATGTAAGTTATTCAATAATTATCTATTGTAATTAATGTATTTTTGTGATTTGTTGTTTCATAATTATTTAATATCATATATGTTATTTATTTAAGTGCATCGATATATAATAATTTATTTTTATTAATTATAATTAATTTGTGTGATTATTGAATTTTTAAGCTGTAAATTATATTATTAGAATAAAAAAAATATTAGACGCAGCTTTCGAAAGAGCGCGGTCGTTCGTTTAAATTACGTCACGTTATTTATATAAATATCCTAAATATAATTAATAATTGAATACGACCAATTATTAAATATTATTATAAATTAATTTCTAACATTAAAATTTATTGCTTATTGATTTTGTATATAAAAAAAATATGAGGCCAAATAACCGATACTGTGCATTTTGTGATTTCCACCGTTACTTGTTATCAAATGAACGCTTGACGTATAATATACCTAATTGTTTTAAAGATATTTTATGAAAAAAAAACTGTATATTACATTTAAAAAGCCAGTAAATTTTCAAAAATTACATACTTAGATGTAGTAATACGTATTTATTTTATTTAAACTTTCCATACTAATTTACTACAAGTTTAGTTTAAGATTTTTTTTATAACATAATTAATTCAAATGCTTTCTCAACCGTTTTTCTCGTTAAAATACTTTGAAATTACATTAACAATTTCACCGGTTCAGTGTTCTGAGAAAAGTTCACATTGTAAAAAGCCTGGCATTCAAGTTTAACGGGGCCTAAGAACAGAAAACAGCCAACGGGCCCAACATGACGCAACAACCGGGGTAACTTTACAAAGAAAAATGCCGCCAATCGATAATTATATATAATCTGTGAAAAAAATCAAAAAAATTATAATACTAAAGAAAATAATACTTACAATTATATAGATTTTAAATTGATAGACTATTTTTGTTGGTTTCACAACTTAATTTTCATTTTATTATATCAATTAGAATATACGAGTATAATATACGTATATAATAGTTATAAATAATATTTCAAAATAAAAGACTTTTAAAAAACTAAAAGTATAATACCAACGTTTAAATATTAATCAGTCGAAATTTAATTTTAATCAATATTTAATCTGGATATACAATTATTGCTAAACATCCATCTAATTTGTCCAAATAAAGCGCTCTTATTTCGCGGCCAGGCCAAAGCTCGAGCGGCATTCTGCCCACGTGGTATCGATCTGTACCCGGAGTCTGTGTTCCGCCTACACAAAATACGTATTTAAATTTTAAATGTTGCTGGGGTGTAAACTGTGCTTGGATAATTTCTTATAGTGGAATTGTTATACTTGTATAGGGTTTCAATTTATCATATTGATTTTTTTAACTTTAGAAATATGTTTCTTTATATATTTAATTTACTTAATGCGTTGTGGAACAACGGAGTGTCTTGACATTGGGTTCTCTCTGTTTACTTTGCCATATGTGGGATAAAACGTGAAAGAAAAAGAAAGAAAGAAAGCTTTTCTAATCTGTGGGCTTAAATTCTTCTTATTTGAACATTAAGGTAAAATTCAGATATTTTCAATTTTCCAATTTAGTCAGTTCAGTCGAAGCTACGTACGTAAATATTGATTTTATAATTGTTGTAAAATAAGTAGGTAGTACCTATGTTATTTTTGTGTAGTCTTGGCATACAAAAAAACATATTATTATTAAGTAGAACTAGCGTTAATAGCAATTAAATAATCTAATTTTCTAGAAAATAAAATTTATTATAAAATAAATAAATATATTTATAAATAATTCAATTTAAACAGGTCAAGCTGTTTCTAGCACAAACATTTAATTATCTGTTCTTACATATAATAAAATAAATATTTGTGATGATCAGTTATCAGGCACGAGGTGTCATCGATCGTCAGACCGCGAGATATCTGGCAGTGCACGAGATGTGACCTCTGACCTGGAACACGTCCAATCCCCTCATGACCTTTCTCTATCAGTATTTAGATATTTCATCTACGTTCCATAGAGAAAAGAAATTAGTATATTATTACATGACACTAAAATAAATAATAAATAACCTATATTGTTCAAGTTAAATGTACATATTCATCATTTTATAGACTAAATTCAAAAAAAGAACAGTCGCTATATATGTTTCAGCTTCTAATGCGACAAAAGCGTCCTAAAGGTGTCTGTCCATTTCAAACTGGTCTTATTGTTTGCAAAATTTGACACTGATATGTCTAAATTTATCGATTAATTAATAGTAAATGTTGAATGAATGAACCAGATGTGAGACTTATCAGACTTATCAGAGCGGAGTTCCAATATATATATATATATATATATATATATATATATATATATATATATATATATATATATATATATATATATATATATATATATATATATATATATATATATATATATATATATATATATATATATATATATATATGTTATATGAAAAATTTGAAATATTTTAACTCAATTTACCAATACGTTTCCCAATTTCCGCCTTATTTTCGAGACATATCCAACATATCAAAATTTTAACGCAGCGGGATTCGAACCTGCTCCTCATAGAGACCGTCCAAGCTTAGTGTGGATTAACACTTTAAAATATCATCAAAATATTCAATTTAAATATACCGTTTCCCCCGAGTCGACCCAACTACCACCGCGATACAATCGGATGCTGTTCCACTGCACCACGACGGCCTCAATTATATTATCTCAATTGTGATTTATATGAATGCTAACATTTAGTCAGTGGTACGTCATACAGATATTTTATATGTTATATATTACTTGTAATTATTATATGTTAATATATATGTATATCGTAACAGTCATTGTTGTCACAAAGTATAAAACCGTAACCGTAAGTACACGTTACTTGGTGAATTACTCTCTACGCTTTTTCCGAACAATTAAATTATAATAACTAAAGTTTTTTGTATGATCATGTCACATTCTAAGTGCCAAAGGTAACTCTTATCGCACGTACATATAGTCTATAAATTTTCTTCATCAGTTAAAAAAACTAAAAGTATATCTATACTTCCATTATATATATATATATATATATATATATATATATATATATATATATATATATATATATATATATATATATATATATATATATATATATATATATATATATATATATATATATATGTATATATATATATATATATATATATATATATATATATATATATATATATATATATATATATATATATATATATATATATATATATATATATATATATATATATATATATATATATCTCGTGTCCTTAATTTTTTATTTTACTAAATTTCCGTTATTATTCTAAATCGGTATCACTTAGACTAAATAAGTTAGTTTGCTTATTTTAATGATAACATTAATAAGTATTGATCGTATGTAATCTTAAAAAAATTTTGCTTAAATTTATATATTAATTTTTCCCGCAACTTTAAACGTCCAAGCTTAGTGTGGATTAACACAGTATTTTGAGATTAAATGAAAAATGAAGAGTCTTTTAAGTGTTTCAATGTCCTTAGTGTATATATATATATATATATATATATATATATATATATATATATATATATATATATATATATATATATATATTAAGCTATAGAAAATATTTATTTATACACCATTTGTTGACGAACACGAACTACATAGATTTATCAATATGACCTTGACTAAATACCTACTACCAAATACCTACTATTATACTATCCCCAAATCAAAACACTTTCCCATATTGTTAACATGTGTATTGTTTGTACTACCATCGTAGGGCGATGTGTGTACACGCCATTAAACTAGAAGAAAACACAAATAAATAATGCTTGACGATCATGAGTATATTCTCATAGTGTTATTAAAAAACTATATATAAACTATATAGCTTATAAAAAACTTTCTTAGTGTCTAAAATTTGCGGAAAGTACTTTATATGTGTGTGTGCATATATCTTTTCATATACACACAAGACAAGATATATGCATATAGATTTAATAAAACAGATAAATAATAATATAGATTAAATATTACTCAACAATCTTTAAGAATGTACAGTAGAATGGCCTTGCCCTATGAACCGATCGTAGCATTGCTACGGCCTCAGTAGTGGTTGCGTAGCGTAATAGCAAAATCAGATTAGGTATGGGAAAGGGCTTCCATTATACATCCGAAAAAAGGTTTTTATGTTTCATACAGAAAAAATATAGTCAAGACGGCGTATAAGTTTTTATATTAATTATCTTATAAATAATTTTGTCTGAGTTAACTCACTCTGGCTAGACCAAGTTCGGTGCGGCGTTGAGTTCCACAGCTAAACACGGAATGTCTCGAATTTTATCGAAAAGCGGAATAAGTAATGTTTTGACACAAGGTACGCTCTGCCTACCCTTATAAACGCGGTGAGCTAAATCAAAATGTGTTCATTCTTTTTTAAAAGCTTCACGTGCATAATGAGTTGTAATCAATCCCTCTGTGTTCGATTTTTGAATCGCAGTTGGTGATTTTTTTTAATTCGAAAAAGGTTATGGTTTCTTTAATAATACTACCTCTTTTGTAAAAAACATAACCGATACTTCCTAAAAAACTGTCAGTAATAATTTCTAAAACAAAGTCAATGTCACATATTGAAATATTTGCTAATTTACTTTTAATTTACCATATTGTCACCTTCGTTACGCATCATGTAAATAAAAAAAAAACAATTCAACATAAGCAATTTCAACATGTTCTTCAAAATAACGAAGTGATTTTTCTTAAGAATGAATATTATTCCTATTTCAAAGAAATACTGTACAGCTTCTCTACAAAAGTGTTTCTCAACAAAAATATAATCGTCATGTTATGTAGACTCTTTGTATTTTAAACCTATTTAAAGCTCAGTACTATTGAATAGAGCGAGTTCCCAGATGTTCAATAACTTCAAAAGAACCTCTATAGAAACGTGATTGTAAAGTAGGGGTCATTCAAGGACGCACATTGGGGTCCATGTTTTTTAAACTTTACACGTTTTAAAATTTCAGCTTACATTTTTTTCATATATATGATTTGAATAAATAAATTCTATATTTGACTGTAATGCAAGCCAATTAATTTAATATTTTAATAATGATGACATACCATGTTTACATGATCTTTTTAAGTATAATAGTTATTAGGTACATATGTATATTTCAGAACTTTACACGATGTTTTGCACTTACATTACTTTCTATTGATAACATTAATTTACCCCCACATGGTTTTTAAAGAACTATTTTGGTAAAGCTAAAGAGTGTCCTCTTATACATCCTGTTGGCTCCCTCCCTCCCTCTTTTACTCTACTTTAGAATCTACAATTTTTTATTGTTCTTAGTTTATACATAATTGTTCCGTAAGTTATAGGCACTGTTACTACCTCATAAGCACAAATCTTTGGATAACAGGAACACAGTTAAAGGTTATATTTTATGTAAATAAAGTAAATAAAAACAATATGCCTATTTTAATTTTCTTATCAGGTGTCAGAGGTCGTGTGATAACACACGTCTATATATGTTTCTGTATTAGTTCACTGTACTCTAGAATTGGTGTCGAATTGGACGGTGACAATTTTTCTACTTTAATAATGTGAAGAATGATCTTGGCTTATTTTTTTACCTTCCATGATTGATGCAATATATTCTAAAGCACTATGTGTGGGAATATTTGGTGATTGGCTTCCATCTGCCACTTCACCGCCATAATCAAATGAAATAGAAATAGAAACAATTAAGATTACGAATTCCAACTTCCTAGAGGTATCTCTAACCACAGGAGCAGTGGGTTTCTTTAATAAATGGACCATGTAACAGAAAAATAATACTTTAATTCGAACTAATAAATAATTCTTGATATAAGCGTTTCCAACCAAACAAACATCAACACTGCTTAGAAATCTTCGTACAGTTGTTTTATAATAATATAAATTGTAAGAGACCAATAATATATGTATATATAATATAATAGATAAAACATAATATATGTCAACAAAAATATACTATTTGTTATTATAAAATTGAAATTAACAGAAATTTTATATATCACTGAAAATTGTTACAGGTCTCCCAAAAATAAAGCGTCGGAAGACGAGTGCAATCCTGAAGCTCTTAAGCCTGATACAGAACAGCCAGAGGAGAATAAAGATGGCGGTGCATTGGAAGCTAAGATGTCACTACTTAACGGTATCACGGTTATAGTAGGATCGATTATCGGCAGTGGGATCTTCGTATCGCCGACTGGTGTACTCAAATATACGGGATCGGTGAACGCTAGTCTCATAGTATGGGTGGCTTCCGGTGTCTTCAGTATGGTTAGTTAAATTCAATATATATTTTTTATTAATTTTAATATATTTTATTTTTTATATCATATTTTTAATGCTTAATTTAATCTCTTTATATGATAATAAATTATAAATGTATACCTTTTGTTACTTGTAAGGATCCGTTTAGGATTTAATCAAATTTAAATATGCATGTTAAAGTTTTTGTACATTTATTTGTACATTTATTTTTGTTCATTAGGTTTTATTCAAGATATTTTTCTTTTCATCGGTCTAATTAAATAAGACATTCCGTGATCTCTCTCTCTCTCTCGACTTGAAACAATGTTACGTATAATACGGTTAAAAGGTGAAAAGATTCAGTGTCTGAGTGTGTTGCACAGTTGTGGGTTCGATTCCCACGTGAGGGAACAACTTATCTCCATCTTCTAAGCTCTAGTAAAAAGACAAAGTGCAGCGTCAAGTTCCATTACTCAAGAAGCAATATCTGGAAAATTGGACGGAGAGTGGGAACGGAGTATCTTAACACTAGGTTCCATTTGCCTACCCTGATATATGCGGCATACAGCATAAAGCTTAAAAAAAAATATTACAAAACAAACGCTTAAAAAGCACAGCTAAATAAATAACAATATCAATCCAGTGCAAATTGCAGGAAAAGATGTTAAATAAACGTGCTGTCCTAGTTTCGAGTCGTTAAGAAATGTAATCATCAAGAGATTATTATTGACCAAGAGCATTTCTCTCTGTGTTCCGACGCTAATGATGCATCAAATTAATCTGAATACGTAAAATTATCTGTGATTGATTCATAAAAAAAAAAGCCAGCTTTATGTAAAGTCATATTCGTTGATAATTAGCACGAGATTGTAATTTTATCAATTTATTCCATTTAGCTAAAATGCGTATTTTAGACTGAATGTTAACGCGCGTTTTGGTTCAATCTTTGTTTTTAATTAATTTCCTAAGTAGAGATGAGACTCTGAACACTAGGATCTTTCTCCGTAGTGAATTCTCTCTATATGGAAATATATATTTATTTATTTAAAAAAGCAAAAAGCGCGGCGTCGAGTTCCGCCACTCAACACAATTTGCCTCGAAAGTTGGAAAGCGGAGAACGGAGTGTCTTTACACTAGGTTCCTTCAATCTACGGTCCCCTCTGGCTACCTGCTATGTGCGGGATACAGCGTGAAGTTAATTTAATTTAATTTATTTAGTTAAAATAGTTAATTTTACGCTTACCATAACCTAACACTTACATATATATATATATATATATATATATATATATATATATATATATATATATATATATATATATATATATATATATATATATATATATATATATATATATATATATATATATATATATATATATATATATATATATATGAAGAAAGCTTAGAGATATAAATAAGTCCATCAAGCTCTTGTTACAGACTGTTGACGTCCGAAACTAAAACTATATATTCCAGATTAGTTCATTCAGCTTATTAATTTTTTTTTATTATGTCATTATAATATAGATTATGTCAGGTCATGGTCTGTTTGCAATCACTTGCAAAAATTTTTTATATTGCCATTTGACCTTCGACGGATTTCGCTATACATTAGTTCACATTCACTTATGCCGTTTTCATTAAGCGACAGTAAAATGTCAACACTAACGTCATAAGATTGTGTTAAGAAATTGTCTTAACTAGTTTCATCGTAAGGAGGTTGGGGCATAAAGTACTTTGTAAAATATATAATATGACATGCCTGAGTCGGGAGAGTCGCTAGGCAAGTAATTGGGAGGGCGAGGGCGAGTAGTTCGGAGAGTAGTCTAGCGGGTAGTGAAAACTTAGTATTAATATAGTGTTAGGACACTTAGTTTTCTGATTTCCCGCCATTTTAGAGACATTACTCAATGGCTGGTCGAATTCAAAAGCTTATAATTTTATACTGTAAATAGAATGTAATTGAAGACCTAGAAAACCTAGAATATGACATTTAGTCATATATCTATAGCAAAACATATATTTTCGTAATCATAAATTATAATCATGATAAAATTACTCACGACATTCGCTTCTTACTTAGTTTATACTTCTCGCCTTTCTTAGCTATAATCAAACGATACTAAAGTACCTATTTATTAATATATATACTAAATATACTAATATGTAAGTAAATTTATATATCATTTAACCTCAAACACCCCCCTAACTCCTTCCCCCCCTTTAAGATTAATTATAATAAAATTAATTTTATTTTCCCTAATTGAACCAACACGTAATGTGTTTCAAATAAGTTGAAGAATATTCTTCTAAATGCTCTGTATGCGTGAATCTAACGGAATTGTCACCATATCAAGACTTAGATCATAGTTCTCTACCATAGTCCTGTCTGAAGTTCCGAATACAGGGTTTAAAAGAAAGATTAGAGGCGATTTTTCTTAAATCTCCTAAGTCTAAATAGGTTTCGATGTATGAATTAATATGCGTAGGTACGTCATTCTTTTTTATTCGTTGAATCCGATAATGACCTCCTTTTGCACAAGTGTCACAATTTGCAATGTTAAGAATTTCGATTGGCAGCTATCGAGGTCTAGTGCAAGGTCCGTGTACTTGTTATATTAACTTAACTGTATATGATTTAAAAATAACTCCAGTTACATCAGTCTGTGTTTAAGTAAAACTTCGCTACTTAAGTAAAATAAAATGTGTACGCTGGACATACTTTGTACTCTAATATAATATAAGTCCCGTCAAAATCGGTCCGACCGTTTCTGAGATTAGCCGGAACAAACTGACATATAGACAAAAAATTCTAAAAATAAACTCTAAAAATAATAAACTTCGTCTACGTGAATAAAAAAAAAAGAAGAATTTTTTAAAACAGTTTCGTCGTACAAAATATTTTAAATTGATATAACTTTTTTATTTATGAACCGATTAAAAAAGCTAAAAAAAGCTTAATATTAAGTGGAGCTTACCGTATTACTATTGTGAGAACAGCATTTGAATGCGTTAAGTCAGATAAAGAGGAATAAAATTTTTATATATATCTTGTATGTACAGCTATCAGTCACATTTTTATTATATGTACCTATATAGATTAAATATTACCTCCAGTGAGATTCGAATCCGCACCTTTCACATTCAATCTACATAACAATGGCGGACGAAAAAGGAACTGTAATTTATCGTAGTTATTATTTACCATTCATTCATTCAATAGTATAATTTTAATCTGTTGTGATTATTGAGACCTGGCCTTAAACTGTTTTATTTTCACGGTCAACTAAATTATTTATCTATATATTAATATTAATAGCATTTTATATTTAAATATTAATAAAGAGCTTTAATAAGGGGCCGTCGTTTTGAATTCGTCGAATTATTGTCATTTCCATCGCTCTGGTAATAAGACAAATCGCAGCGTTGAGTTCCGCCACACAACACGCAAAGCGGAAAGCGGGAACGGAGTGTCTTAACACTAAGTTCCCTCTGCTTGGTATATGCAAGCGTGAATGGTGTAAAGCTAAAAAAAATGATCTGCATTTTTTTTAGCTTTACACCATTTGCTTTATATTTTTGTTATCTTTGCGTTTTCTAGTCGCTATGAAATTATTATTAGATGTTTGACGTATAAAGATTTTGGATATGATATAATTTAGTGATTAAATCAAATGTTTTTTTTTTATTATAATTTTGTAATATTTTGTGCACACAATGGTCTTTTTTTAAATGTCTGATTAATACTTGGATTAATACTTGAAGCTCTGCAAAGTATTTGAAAGTGGAAGTGAAGTGGAAAGAGGAGGTTGATTTAAGGCATCTCAAGTCTATAATATACTTAAATATACTACAATATTAAAAAAAAGCTTCAAATAGCTTCACGGCGTAACCCAAATATATCAGGGAAGGTAGATGGAAACCAGTGTTAAGACACTCCGTTTATCGCTTTCCACCCAATGTTCGTTTACAGTCGCGTTTACAGTCAGACAGACACCTTCTCAAGGAAAATTAACTAGTAGGTACCAGGACTTCAAAGCCAACCAAGGGATTATTACTAAAGAGTACAATTGTATACAATTCCCCTCTAATGGCAATGGAATCCACAATCGTCGCAGATACAGTCGGATGCGGTACCGTTGCGCCATTACGGCCTAGAGGTGCTCACTATTAGAAACCAATACCTATACACCTAAAAGCGTTTTTAATAATATAAATAATTAAATAGCTTTAAATATATGTAAATGACAAAATTACTTTAGGCAATACAAAACGATGATAATAATTGAATGCACGTGCGTGTCAACATTTGACTTCGGTATCCAGCAGTCAAAAAATAATAACTGTTGGTTGCACCTTTTCTCAGAAACAACCGCGTTCCTGGCCGGAGGTGGTCGCAAAAATGACATTGAAAAGTAATGACTTTTTTTTAAACGCTCATTTTTACCAGGCTTTTTGTAATTCGATTGAGGCCTTCAGTGTCAACGATGGGTGTAAGTTCGATTCCTACTAGAGGGAATGAAAGATTGCATTCTCCTACCTCTGGTAAGAAGTTGCGGCGTTGGTTTTCGCCACTTGGCACGTGTTTCCTTGAATTCGGCGGAACGTGGAGAACGGAGACTTTTGATACTAAGCTCTCTAAGCCAAGCTAGCTTATTATCATAAAACGTTAAGCAGCAAAAAAAAATATAAATTTGAGATTTTCTCTTTTTTATTTTAAGTAGGTAAGCACATAAGTATGTTTTGTTTTGTGCAAGGTAAGCTGACTGACTGACTTAATTTTTGGTTTTTTGTACATGATGTTGCCTAAAATGCTTAAAAATTCATGCTTCACGCTGCATCCCGCCCATAGCTAGGAAGGCGGAAAGAACTAAGAAGTCAAGACACTATTCTCTGCTTTCCACAAAAATTCGAGACATTAGAGTGTCGGAAATTAACGCCGCGTTTTGTCTGGTCAGGTGTGTAAATGAAAACACTTTGTAATATAATAAAAAAGGGCAAAACGACGTGTCTCCATCATCATTTCGCATGTTTCATCTAAATTGAGACTTTTATTTACTTTGAACTATGGAAAACCTAGGTATTTTATTGACATTATAATTTAGGATTCATGATTTAGCTTATTTTCTTCCAGTAGGTATTTATTTCTCTATTATTTTATGAAGTTTTTTAACACTGTTTGCTTACTATCTGTTCTCTCTGCGTGGCCTGCTCTATATGAGTACCTATAATATGAAGTTACTGCTCGTTTTAAATCTAAAAAGCGACTATTTATACATATTTATAGTATAAAACAAAGTCGCTTCTCGCTGTCTGTCCCTATGTATGCTATATCTATAAAACTTCGCAAAGGTTCGATTTTGATGCGGTTTTTTTTATAGATAGAATAATTTAAGAGGAAGGTTTGTATGTATAACACACGTAGAATATAGTAGAGGAACA
Source organism: Dione juno (assembly GCA_037127375.1). NCBI lineage: Eukaryota > Metazoa > Arthropoda > Insecta > Lepidoptera > Nymphalidae > Dione > Dione juno. The sequence continues at coordinate 6,212,468 of JAXRJS010000014.1, forward strand.
CTGCTCATTTTTGCGGTTTCTTATGTGACATCTTTCACATGGCCAATTATATGGCGCTCTTTTAAAAGTGACTTCTAAAGAAAATATGTTGGTATTGTGTAATGAATGACAAAAAAACTGTGAACGTTGTATGTAAAGACATTCTGTAGTATATTTAGTATCAGCATTGCATCCATGCGAAGCCGGGGCGGGTCGCTAGTAGTTAAAAAAATCTAATAATATTTACATAGGCATACCTGTGGCAGTTTAAAATGGCCATCTCGTTAATATTTTTTTATAATATACAAAACCTTTAAATACCTTTCAACAATCCCAAGATACTTCATTAACAGAGGATGAATGAGACAAGCCGATTAAAATTAAATAGCTTGGTTTCTTAGAAATTGTTATTACGATGGATGCTATCTATACAAGTCCTTAGAGATGTAATTTAGTATTTCTTTTTACGTAATTGGTAGGTATTTTATGATGAAAGGTATAAATTACTGGAATTACTTAACTTTCTGTTTCTATTATTATTTTTTAATCTAACCAAATCGGAGACAATTGGTAATTTACAAGGCTGTATTGGCGCTTTGCTTAAGTAAGTCGAATGGGATTCGAGCCTACGATCGTCTTGTTCATCTTGCTACTTGCTTGTTGATTGCTTTTGTTTTACTTAAAGAAAACTATAAAAAAATATTTTGTAAATATCTTCCTACAGAGATGCTAATAATGTAATAAGTGGTACAAAGCATATAATAATTTTGACGCAGTGTGAGGAAGGACGCATGGCTTAGTGGTCAGACCGTTTGGACGGTTTCGGTGAGGCGCGGGTTTGAATTCCGCTGCGTTTAAATTTGTATGTGTTTTCTTTAAGTATTTTTTCTATCCTTAGTGTGGACTAACACTTTAAAATCATCAAAATGCTTTTATTCTTTTTAATAATATCTTTTAATAATTGGTGTTCTGTAGCTAATCAGGTAAATAAATATATAAAAAAAATTACATTATATATGCTTATAAAGCTAAACAACACATAAGGCGCGTACATACTTCAGCGAAATTTGACCAAATAAGCATAGTGTGTAACCTACCTATTACACCAGACACATGCCAGCTGTAACAATTCAATAACTAAATAAATTAATTATTAATATTCTGAACCAATTAAAATACAATTACAATCTAAAGTACATAAATGTTTAAATAAATTGTTTTAAATGCTAATTATATCTTGCATGTGCATTCAATTGTCTGACATCGGTTTGCTATCTCATTTTACTTCCACTACAGTGTATTGATAAATTGGTGACATAATACCATTGCTGATAACAAAATTAACGCCAATGTGACACAGTTGAAAAATGTGTAACATGATAGTGGGTTCGATTTCCAGTTGTGGTAGTTTTTTTTAATTCAAAATATATAAAATACAATAGAATTTCGCATTGATACTGTCGTCCATGTGTAACTTAAAAATGTGAATACATCAAAATAACATATGGAATTTATGATAAAAGAATGCTATTACTCTACTAATAAAGAAATAATTTTAATTTTAAGTTTTTGTAAGTCCACACTATGGACAGAAAAAATACTTAAAGAAAATATATAAAAATGCAGCGAGAGTTGAACTCGCATCTCGTGGAATAATAAATGCAGAGATACTAACAACGTAATAAGTTGTAAAAAGCAATATAAGAATTTCGACGCAGCGTGAGGACGAACGCATAGCTTAGTGGTCAGAGCGCTTGGAGGGTTTCCATTAGACGCGGGTTCAAATTCCTATATATATATATATATATATATATATATATATATATATATATATATATATATATATATATATATATATATATATATATATATATATATATATATATATATATATGTATATATATATATATATATATATATATATATATATATATATATATATATATATATATATATATATATATATATATATATATATATATATATATATATATATATATATACAGCTGTGCTAGCTGACCTATGAAGAATCAATCTTCAACGCTATCGATCGTATCTGGTAGTCAAGGCTTAATGAATGTGGCTAGTTATGACGTTCGGTAATTAGAATTTAGCAATAGGTTAATAGTATTTATTAGAAAGCTTTCCTGCTTAGAACCATAAACTGCTTTAAAATATAAATATGGATACATTAAGTATATTTTAATTTATCTTTATAGATCTATAACAAATTTGTATTTAAAAAAAAAAATTCTATAAAAAAATCATATAGTTGAGTAGGCAAAAAGCAGTGTCAAGACACTCCGTTCTCCGCTTTCCAACCAAATTAAGAGACTACGTTTTAAATAAAAACCATTGTTTTAAGGTCGGACGCCGCGATGGCCACAAGAGATATTTATCACTACTCGTTTCACTCTCCTCATATATAAATACATAGTATATGATATAGAAGACAATTATCTGGCATAGTGTAACTTTTAAAGACATCTATCTATCTATACATATAATAAAAACATAAATGATCGCTGTCTGTTCATGGAACGTATATGATAAAAATTATTATTAATGCATTATTAATAGTATCCAAAACATAATAATTAAAAAATGTTGTCTGTATGTGTGTGCGTTTGCACGCTTAACAATAACGGCTTAACGACAAGCTTCACTTATTTAGTTTTTTTTTTATTTCAATCGGTTCATAAAGTCTTTGCTAGTTTTTTTTTTAAAGTACCTTGGGACCTGGGGATGGGATTCGAAAATGCTACCTCTAGCTTTTTTTTTAAGCAATAAAAATAATGCTAAATCGTATTTTATCTGACCTTGTTATCACTATTTTGTTACAGTCTTGTGAATCTTAATCTATATAGAGACCTCTGACTCTAAGATGTATCACATGACTATTTGGATGCTGTAATCAATTTACATAATATTTTGATGTTTTTTTTTTTTTTTATAAATTACATACTAATTTACTATAATGATTAATTATAATAATGTAAATAAGAGATTACATTTTTTTTTAATATAAATAACTTACTATTAGTGTAATATGAATATTTGAAATACCATTTGAAAATTATAATTTCTTCAATTTTAGTTAGTTAAGTTTGTGTCAAAACAAAACACGGTTTTCTCTATTTCTGTTAATTTAAGCGTTTCGCTTGCGAGACGTGACCCAGTCAAATTAATATTTTTTTATTATTATAATATATATTTTTTTTTATTTTAGCTTAATGCTGTATCCCGCACATAGCAGGGTCGGCAGAAGGTACCGTAGGCTCAGAGAACCTAGTGTTAAGACACTCCGTTTCCCGCTTTCGAGGCATTGCATATCGAGTGGCGCAACTAAACGCTGCTCTCCCGCTTTGTTGCCAGAGCGAAAAAAAATAAAATAATTAATTCTCCCCGTGAGTGGGAATCGAACCCACAAACCGTCGCGTCTACAGCCTCACCGCCACGACGGCCTTCATTTTTTTTCTAATACAAATAAAATTTTCATTGTCAACAGGTAGGCGCTTACTGCTACGCGGAACTGGGAACAATGATACGTCTAAGTGGAGCCGACTACGCGTACATAATGGAGACTTTCGGCCCCTTCGCCGCCTTCATAAGACTGTGGATCGAGTGCATGATTGTTAGACCGTGTTCGCAGGTTTGTACACACACACACACACACACACACACACACACATTACTTTTTATATGTATATATACATATATATATATATATATATATATATATATATATATATATATATATATATATATATATATATATATATATATATATATATATATATATATATATATATATATATATATATATACATATAAAAAGTCTGTCCGTTTGTCAATAAAGGTTTTAATTACGTCGAGCTATGATTAATAGGCGACGTAATATTAGTTTTCTATGCCTAAATGGAGCTTGGGAGCCGCCTAGAGCAATTTCTGAGAGCATGATGAACAGCTCTCAGTTATTTCTGTATAACAAAGCGAAGCTGCAGGTAAAAGTTGTAAAAATATATAAAAAAATCTGTCCGTTTATCGAGAATGGTTTTAATTAGGTCGCGCTATGCTTATTATTATTATAGGCGACGTAATATTAGTTTTCTTTGCTTATATAGAAAAGCTTGAGAGCTTCCTAGAGCATGATGAACAACACTTAGTTGTTTCTGTATAACCAAGTATACAAACACTTATATAATATATATTTTAAAAAAACATGTATCAATCAGATATTAATTACGAGTAACCTGAAATAACCTGAAATATATTATATATATATTTAATGTTATAAAAAGAGGTCTTTGTATGCAAATTAAAAAAAAGCAATTTAATATAATATATATCTAACAATAAATGACATGCATATAGTATATGAGTCCGCTTAAATCAAAGTTTATACAAATTTGTGTTACTTAAAAACCAAAATATGTACTAAATAAGTACAAAAAAACCAATCAAAAAAAACCAAACAAACCAACCAATATTTAACGTGAAGCACTTCGACTGACACTATATCTAGATCACTTCCTTCTCCACATCCGAGGAGGATTTAGACGTTATGATCTTTTGGTGATAGAATTCTTCATTGCATTTTATACCACTGGGGAATTTATTAGTTTTTTGGTACAAATGCATTTCTAGAAAGCAAGTGTTAAAATTTTAATGCAGCGGGATTTTGGAATACGTACAAATTTCCGCTACCCAAAATGCTAGCAACATAAATAAGTTGTAATATACGTATACGACATAGCTATATTTGTCTCCAACGCTTGTAATATATATATATATATATATATATATATATATATATATATATATATATATATATATATATATATATATATATATATATATACATATATATATATATATATATATATATATATATATATATATATATATATATATATATATATATATATATATATATATATATATATATATATATATATATATATATATATATATATATATATATATATATATATTTATATTCTTTGTTCAGCTTGAAATATATCGTATTAAAATTACAAATTCATTTTCATAGTCATATTTAGTCAAGCACTTGTCTACTTATCTTTTAATCTGAACCTTAATAACGATATTATCTGTAAAAAATCTAAAACGCTACAAGATAAATCATAATGACGATGCCGAGAAAACGCCATTTTAAAGCTGTTTACGTCACTTCCTACTTAGAGCGTCCATTCAACGCGATGAGAGCCGCCCATAGGCCCTGAGCTAGAGTGACCATGGGTTTTATAAAATAGAATAAATAAGCTTAAATTTTGTTTTAGCTTTAAGTTGTATTCTTCCCTTAGCGTAGTCATCGAGACAATATGGAGTCACTTTTCACGGGTTCCGTCAAGTTTACAATAAAAATGAAGAATACGCATGTACATGTTCGAAACGCCATATATATAGAGAAGAAGAAGAAGAAGTACATGTACATACTAAAATTCGTATAAAGCTACGAATATTTACTTTGAGTTATAAAAAATCATATTAAAAGTACTCTCTCTCTCTGATAATGAAAGATCTTATTAAAACTGTGTATACAATTTATATAATATTTCGGTCCCATACGTTACAATATTTTTGTAATGGTAACCCTAATAACAATGTCACTATTCTAGCTTTTTTGAACACGCTACAACACAAGCTTTTAGTATACTTGCCTCAAATATTTTTAGTTTCTTCAATACAAAGCTTTCTTGCACAGTAGTATGTTTGACATAAAAGATCCTTTTATGACCATCGGCAGTAACATTTTTTTCTGTATTCCGTTTGTCATAAAGTACTAGAAAGAGTTCAAGACGTAGGGCTTGCAAAATAATTACAATATACGCGGTTAATCCAGTAAAAATTGTTTATTTGAAATGTGTAAAAGTCAAAGATATGTTTGTATGGACAAATTCTGAGATCAACGCACATAGCATACCGTTGAAATCTGGCCTCTGAATTTTACATACATATATTTAGCTTCACGCTATATCCCGCACATAGGAGGGTAGGATAGGTGTCTTAACGCTAGGTGTGTGAATACACTCCGTTCCTCACTTTTTTACGATCGTAGGCTACTTTTTATCGTGAAAAAATATCTTAAAGGAAGGATAAAACGGAAAACCATGTGAGCAAAGCCTGCTACTGTAAACATATATATATATATATATATATATATATATATATATATATATATATATATATATATATATATATATATATATATATATATATATATATATATATATATATATATATATATATATATATATTTATTGATTACTATTACGTTATATTTTGTTTTTCTTAATGTCATGTAATCATCCAACATCTTCTAAGACATATTGATAAGTACAACAAAAAAAATCATTGTGACAAATATATAAGTCACTAAATGATAACAAACATTTACCGCTAAAATATATCAAAATCGATAATAGATATACCAGGTCAAAAATACCTTGCTATTGTAAGCCTACAGAAACGTTGCCCTAGATTTGTATTGAACTCGAATAGTTACGTAAACTGAGAACATAATGCGATTATCAGACAGTAAACATCGAGACATTACGCTATTAGATTTAATGGTATGGGTATAAGAAATGTAATTAAGTAAAATCGATTATTGACGTCCATAAAGAATAAAGTCATAGAAAAATCTTCTCGACACTACTTATCTACCAGGTTGTTTATAATGTATTATCCATTTTTACTTTCCTAGTCTAGTATTTATATATATATATATATATATATATATACATATATATATATATATATATATATATATATATATATATATATATATATATATACATATATATATATATATATATATATATATATATATATATATATATATATATATATATATATATATATATATATATATATATATATATATATATATATATATATATAAATCTCCATCGTGTCTTCTTCGTTGCATGTAACATTTTGAAGTAATCATACTTCCCGGGGCAACAAAAGCCATAAAATTTATATTTTTTAAATTTAAGCCTTAAATTTTATATGGACTAACAGACAAAGCACAGTTGATTTGACTTATAAAGTCTAAATTAAATATAAAAGTAGTTTCATAATCCACGCTAACGATGTAACAGGTTCAAACATGTTGTATAAATATCAAAAGTAATATAACTTCATACTCTACATATGTAGGGCCACATAAAATTTGTTCGACAACATTATTATCTACGTACTTAAGTCCTCAAGTCTAGTCTGGAATAATCTCTACAAGAGATGTAATCAGTGTATCAATAGCACTAAAATAAGCCACAGCTTAGGTATTTGACTTTACATCTGCCTTGTGTAGGAAATTTACAGTCTCATAAAAACTATATTTCAATATAAAAAAATATATTTCAATTTTGTACTGAAAATGGAGAGTTTTCACTCTGTTTTCCATTTTCAATAATAAACTATAATCACTTTCATTATATTTTCTTTGTATATGACAAAACAAAAAAAAACGAAATCTAATATCCGATTGTTTCAATGTTAACCCAATTTCCTTAATATCCAGAAGCAAAAATATTGAATAACGGCTCGTATAGTTATTAGGATAAGGGAGAAAGTAGCTTAATAGCTGCTAATAGAGCCTTTGCGCCGTGATCTTGGCCTATTTTTTTTAGTCGTTCTGCCTTAATGGCGAGAATGGACAGGTTTATGATGAACATAATATTATATTATAGGAAAGTTTCATACTACGCCAAACCTTTATAATTCTTATAGCTAACTGCTACAATTAAAGTGTGTTCTGTCTAAAGAACATAAAATTAAAAATAAGCAAAAATATAAGAAACGAAAGTGAACTAGAAAAGTGCTTCTCTAAAATGAAGGGTCGTTCACAAATATGGAGATTTCATACAAGATCATATAGATATTTCCATGAAAAAAATTAAGAATACAATAATTGTTAAATGTTATTTGAAATTAATAGTCAATGATATATAATAAATTAAAATAATCTATATTATGTTTATATAACTTACTTAACTAAAAAAATAGCAATGTATCTATGGATAGATTTTATATAAAATAGATCCATACAATACAAAACTTTACTTTTAAAATAACTGCCAACTAAACTAAAGAACAATAAAGTCGCGCTATTACAAAGAATTCAATTTTCTTCAATAAACAAAGATATCTAGTTAAACAAGAATATATGGCGCCCGATGTGGGACAGATTTACTTTATCACTTTCAATATCAGCGTGCATTAGGTTCCTATTGCACGTTAAAGCCTATTTATTTAGAGCAACATTATTATAGACGTGTCACGTGACGTTAGACGATATTGAATTTGTTCAAGTCTATAAATTGTTCTAGCGTTGTAAAATTGAGTTGCTTAATATATTAACTTACTTATGTATATAAAAGCTTACTTTTAATAAGTTGATGTAAAATAAGTTTGTGTAATTATAATGTTTAAAAACGTTTATATTATTAAGTTTTAATAATATTATATAGACATTGAAACTTATAATTAATAAATTATAGAATTTTTTTTTCTTTGATCACAATCTTCTGATGTTTCAAAGAACTTTTAAGTTTGAATTGTGAAATACACAATATATATTCTTTAATCAATAAATCTTCTTTTAAAATATTGTTTTCCATAATATCATTTAGACTTAGCAATAATTTGTTTTAATCGTGAATAAATTTATTTACAGGCGATAGTGGCATTGACATTCAGCGTATACGTGTTGAAGCCTATATTCCCGGAATGTGATCCTCCAGAGGACGCCACGCGGTTACTGGCTGCTTGCTGTATATGTAAGTGTAGTTTTTACTATGTAGCACTTTTAAATGCATTTTGTTTGGATAAATATTTTTTTTTTAAATTTATTATGGTATTTGATTAAACATTACAAGTACTTTACAAAGCGCGGCGTTTAATTCCGCCACTCAACATTTAATGTCTCGAAAGGTGGAAAGCGTTGAACAGAGTGTCTGTACACTAGGTTCCCTCTGCCTACACTGCTATGTTATATGCAGGATACAGTGCAGCTAAAAAAAAATTCTATAGAAAAATAACTATGACGACGCTTATTATGTTCAACTGACACACTATAAGCGCTGTAACTAATAAAGAACTGAACTGACTACACTACACTCACTTCACCGATAAGTTCCGGCACTCCACACGCGATGTTGCAAATTGTGGCGGAAAGCGTATAACGATGTTCTCTCCGCCAACCTGTATAAGAAATAAAGAGTGAAGCCATTAAAAATTAAATAACCGTGTTAAAATTGCACACATATGTCTACACTAGACAAACTTGTCTTTACCATTGTGTAAAAATGACTAGACGTCTAGACTGCTACATCTGCTTGGATTAATTTAGGTTATATGTTAAATTATCTTTGTAAAAGAGAAACAGAAACACAATCTGCTGATATATCTTAATTAATTAATTAATAATTATATATATGGGATTTACCTATATTTATTATAGTAGTGTATTTGGACATTCATGTACAAAAATTTCAACATGGCGTATACAGTTGATATTGATAAAAAATAAATTTAAATTCAATAACAATATATATAAGTATAAAACAAACCGTCCGTAACCGTTAAAATGGACGCTCATGGCGAAGAGGCACGTCTGCCAGTAAACGCGACGGTTTGTGGGTTCGATTCCCACTCGGGGATAATGAATTATTTTCATTCTCTTTGCTCTGGCAACAAGGCAAAGCGTGGCGTTAAGTTCCACCACTCAACACGCAATGCCTCGAATGGCGGAAAGTGGGGAACGGAGTGTCTTAACACCAGGTTCGTTCAACCTCTGCGTACTGGTTCCCTCTGCGTACCCTGCTAATAAATAAATAAATAAAACAAACGTAAATATAATAAAACAAAATAATAAAACAAAATAAATAAATAAAACAAAAATGCGTCACGTAGTTTTAAACTACGTGACGCATTTTAATGCGGTATTCACCAATAGATAGAATGGTTTCAGACAGCAATTTTATGTATAGTTCAGTGTAGTATGCCCAGTATATTAATGTAATCCAAGCGGGTGAATCCGCGAGCAGAAGACTAGTTATGTTTTAATATTCGTTTTTTTTTCTTTAACAGTACTGTTGACATTTGTCAACTGTTGGTCAGTCCGTGCAGCCACAAGAGTACAAGATTGGTTCACTTATGCGAAGCTACTAGCCCTCTTCATTATCATTGCAGCTGGGATCTATCAGCTCTGTAGAGGTAAATATTTTTAACTATTAATAAGGTTGAGTTTTTATATAATTTTGTGTTTTCTTTTGTAAATTTCAGTTTGATTTTTTCTAAACTAGTGGTTTCGATTCTCAAGATTTATTTATATAATATGTTAATTGAAAAATAAAAAAAAAATATAAGTAAAAATAATTGAAAATATTTTAAATTCACTATCTTTATCTCGAAGTTTTAAAACTCATTAAAATATTTAATTAAAAATAGCATTCTCTCTTGCCAAATGATTGTTCTTTGCAATAATCTTTAGATAGCGGATAATCTCCCTGCAGATGCTAACAACGCAATAAGTTGTATAAAGCATATAGGAATTTCGACGCAGCGTGAGGTAGAACGTTTGGCTTAGTGATTAGAGCGCTTGAACAGTATCCATGAGGCGCGGATTTGAATCCCGCTGCGTTCAAATTTTTATATGTTTTCATTAAAATAGTTTTAAAATCATTTATACAAATTCTATTGTCCATCTAATTTCTATACAACAATCATTTCTCACAAGTTCAAGTACTAAGAAGTAGTTTATTTGGTGTCAGATGCAGGATCGCCTCTCAATGGCTCGAGATAAATCAATTTGCCAGCAAATTGGTCCATTGTGCCGACAGGAATATTGAATTCGAACTAAATAACGGATATGTGTAACTAACTCATAAATAGCTATGGACGAACGAACATTCAAATAAGTTGTTTAATTTTTTTTCGGTAGTAATAAGCTGTGAATTTTGGAGGTAAATTCCATTTAATTATTAACATATGAAGTGAAACAGCGTCTCCCTGTAAACGAGGTGTTGGCTTGATTCCCACTTGGGGGAATTAATTTATTTTCAGTTTCTCCGCTAAAAGTAGGAAAAAGTAGGTACTAAGCTGAAAATGGAGGGTTCTAACTAATTTGGTTCTCTCTTCTTTCTCTGATTCTTATTTTCCCACCACACTTGTTACGATATTATCAATTAAAAATATAACATTAATTTTTTTTTTTGAAATGTAACAATATAATTATTTTTAATATACATTAATTAATATGTAAAAGAATGGCGGAATCTATTTAAATTACTTATTAAATAAATCTACATAAATCCTAGCAAATATTTAAATGGCCAAATAAATTTCCACAGAATATAAAGTCTTCGGACCAAAAAAAAACGTTCACAGATTATAAAATGATAACCACGTATGCCATTACACAAACCAGCATCATTCAAATGAATAAAACAACTAAAATTCCATGTAACTAACTATTTATTTATAAGACAAGTCAAAATAAAAAATGTCCAACGTACGGACGGATGTCTGTCAAGAAAAATAATTTGGAAATTTTTGTATGAATTCTTAGTACTTAAGGACCGGTCCTTCGAGCCAAACTCGTTTGTTTTTCCGTACATACCGATTTTTTGATTTATTACAGTCTTCAAGTTCATTGGCTCTTGGATATATTGTAATGTCGAGATTTCGATTTTCAGTTTTATTACTTTGATTGACCATTATTCCTTATACAATTGACATAGGAGTTAAATAACGTTTATGGGTTTATGGTTACCTTATGGGGGGGGGGGTTTATGGTTACCTTATGGGGGTTTGTTAAAGTTTTTTTTAATTATATCTATCTAACTTATTGTTCATTTGTTATTGTAAGTAAGATACTTGTAATCTATTAAAAAAATATTATTTCATTGAAAGTTTTCTGATTTAGAGAAATCTGACCTCTTGGATATAGGTGTTATTTATTATATTATATAAGAATAAAATTCCTTGTAAATGATTTTATTTATTTTCTAGTTATGGCATAAGTATAGTACTTACAGTATTCTTAAGTAAAAATCGATAAGTTTAATTGTCTCACTTATGACCGTTTCAAGGATAATATGATGGTTTTCTATGTAATTTTGTGTTATCGATTTTTACTTAAGAATACTGTTTATATATATATATTAGTAAGTTAGTAATACTAAAATATTAAAATCATACATAATTAATAATATAATTAATTTCAAATCAAAATAAAACCTACAAAAAAAATTAAAAAAATTAAAAAGGACACTAAATCTAGTCCTTCCCATCGGGGTCGGAAAGCGTCGGCGGACAGACGGACAGTACATCTTATTAGATGATTGCCGCGATCCGGTGAGCGCCGGTTACGTTATTTAATTTCATGTGAAAAACATATGTGATGCATGCTTGTATTGCAATAGCTGAGTTGGGGAACGACCTCACTGTCTTAACTCGTTTATAGAAGGAAGAGTTTCCTTTGACTTTTGATGTTATTTCTTAAATACAGTTACGGTTTAATGTCAGGTAAAGGGATAATTATGGTTTCTGGGTGCGGATGTGGTAACGTATAGGAGAAACAGTAGAGTAATTTATTAAGGTTATGTATGACTTTATAAAATAGAAAATCATTTCGTGTACCCACAATGTGTATGCTTATATTGATTTAATATTATTTTCCAGATAATTGACGTTTATGAGTGCATTACTTATTTGCTTGAGATGTTTACGTTTTATAATCCTATTTGATAAACGTATAATAATAATAATAATAATAATAATAATAAATCTTTATTTTAGACTATAAGATTAGATAGATTTGATCGATTCTTAATACAATTTTGTGAGAACCAATGTCCAAGAAGAGCAACATCCTAGCATCAGCCCGTTACTTGAAGAATCTTGTTCTTCTTCTCGCCCAGAACGAGGCAATTCTGAAACGAATTACAGGAAAGAACATCCTGAGGTAGATACATCCTGAGGCGAACTTATTCGACGCGCTGCAGAACCTCGACAACTTCATCGTGCGTCAGCGTGCGGTACACATTATTGTACCCCACTCTGATGGCGCTTTAAGCTCTTCTAATATAATTAAACCAGATCTGATCTGACCTGTTGAGTTCCGCCACACAACACGCAATGTCTAGATAGGCACAAAGTGGAGATCGGAGCAACTAAAAATATATGTCTATATATTATATGCATGTGTATATTGCCAGCCTCTGAATGCAGATATTTATCCGGTTGCATTGCAAGTTTAATAATGTGTGTCGTAGCTGGTACTTAGTAGATATTATTTGAAGCAGCATAAATAATATTAGATGAATACAAATATATAAAACGCAGCGGGATTTGAACCCGCGTCTCATGGAAACCGTCCATCCTTGAGGCGCGGCTTCAAATCTCACTGCGTTCAAATTTTAATACGTTTTCTTTAAGTATTTTTTCCACACTAATGTGGATAAACTCTTATTCAACTTTAAAAATGACACAAATATATAATATTATGTAAATAAAATCAATATAAAGTGTCAATCGAATTTGCTTTTTGGTTTTATGACTACCACAATATCTAAGGCGAATTTTGATTCCGTAAATATTCCGGAAACTCCGTAAAAAAATTATGCTTAGTAAGACATTTTTTTCAGTATTGTTATTAATAATAGTAATAATAATTTGTATATTTTTTTCTATTTAAGGCAAAGTGGAGCACTTCTCGTTCGAAGGTACCACCAACGACGTTACATCTATAGCGCTGTCGTTCTATTCAGGACTCTTCGCGTATAATGGATGGTATATATTGATTTATACTTTATTAGAAAATTTTGCTCTATTTTCTTTTTGTATATTATATTCTCTCTTCTCTCCGTTACTGAGTTCAAATTCTTATATGATTCTTGTAAATACAAATAAAAATTCTAAAAATAGCCTTAAAATGGACAAATAAAATATTGATATTCCGCGGAAGAAACTACTAACTTATAAAAATTGACAAACTTAAATTTGCAGTCGTGTTCACTAATTTTGTATGAAATTAACTATAAATATAAGCTTTTAATGACATTTTTCTGTGTTAAACTTATAAATGATCAAATTTGAGATTTTAATTAATTTTAATTGATATTACTTAGAAGTTTAATTTATGTGTGCTTCAAGATGTCATCGACTTGGATATTTGATATTAATTCCAGCTAGATTCTTTCTCGCGATTTGGAGAAAATGGGATCGACAGACGGACAGACAGACGGTATTTTTTTTAAGATAGGAAACCCTAAAATCGCGTACAATATAAAAAAATGACTGTCCTCTCCACCAGGAACTATCTCAACTTCATAATAGAGGAACTAAAGGACCCAGTGAAGAACCTTCCCCGCGCCATCGCGATATCGTGCGCTCTGGTGACGGTCGTGTACACGTTCACTAACGTCGCCTTCTACACCACTCTGTCTCCTACTGAGGTGAGTTTCTTCAAATAGATTTAATATTTACAATGTTTTTTTTATTAAGGATTATTTTAATTAAGGATTATTTAAAAATTAAGTATTTGACTGTAAACTCGATAGTCGCGTGTTTGATTACCAATCGGGGGTCTTTTTTTTATTATTTCTTCGCGTAGCCTTAAAAAAGTGGAGTAGTATCTTGATGCTAGATCGCTTCTAACTACCTTAGCAAGGTAGGTTACATACTGGACATAGTGTAAAGCTAAAAATAATATTAGAAGCAAGCCATCCCAACAAGGTAGTGTTAAGACACTCCGTTTGCCATTTTCCGTCTTTCTTGTCTTGTTGCCAGAGCGAGGAAAATTATCTGTTCTTATTCTTGGTATATAAATAAATTAAAAGAAATACCTAGGTGCTAGGTTCTGCCGCAGTGGCCGTGACGTTCGCGGAGCGCCTCTTCGGCTGGTTCGCGCTCTCCATCCCTCTGTTCGTGGCCGCCTCTACGTTTGGAGCTGTTAATGGAGTTCTGTTGACTTCTTCCAGGTCAGTTAATACATATAATGAAAATGTAACTAAACGCTGCCCGTACATGGAAGATATATTTAAAAAACACTAATTGAAATGCCGTTTTCACTATTGGATTATGCTAAGCTTCACTTAGTACTGAGTGTTTGTTTCATTTCAATAGGTTCATAAATAAAAGTTATATCAATTTTTGTGTGACGCAAAATGCTGCAAAATAATTGTTTATTGACTCGTGAACGTGTTAGTCGACTTGCCAACGTGTTAGTCGACTTGCTAACGTGTTAGTCGACTTGCTAACGTGTTAGTCGACTTGCTAACGTGTTAGTCGACTTTCTAACGTGTTAGTCGACTTGTCAACGTGTTAGTTGACTTGTGAACGTGCTAGCTGATTTGGGGACGTGTCAGTGAACCTGATAAAGCTTATTACCTAATTTATAAAAAGTTTTATAGTTATATACTTTAATTTGCTTGAAATTCATTTTGAAAAGTATAATTAAATGAATATATACTTCAGGTTTTAATTGTATATTTAGTATGTCAAATTCGCTACTTCCTATTCCTATTATAAGGATGGGAATCTAGATAAAAAGAACTTAGGTCTAAGACCAAGAGATGTCTATATGATTAACTACAGGGCGAATAATAAGTTTATAAAACTATTTACGAACTAAATATTAGAGTATCACCCATTAATATAATATTATTTATTGCCTACAAAATATACAAGTAATACGCAGGCACAGCTCTGAGCTTCTTTCCATGTGCTCTGGACACTCACACCTTATATCCAAATGCTCTAAGGTTTTATATGTTCTGTTATTATTAAATGATGATGTAAAAATTTGTGGCAGACTAGTGTGATGGGGCGAAATATCTTAGCGTTTGATTGTGATGTCTGGAGCTTGTGATGTAGGCTGCTTGTGGTACCTTTTCCTTATACTAAACTAAATTTGAAATGCTTCTTCCTGAGCGTGAGGACGTACGTTTTAGAGAGAAATTAATGATGGCGTATCTCGGCCAAGGTCTTTTAGCTGTTAAACTCCTCACTCCTACTTTCCTTCTTTTCCACGTTATTGTGATAAAGAAGTCAACTCACATTAATATAATGATTTGGGATAGTGACCAATAAAGTTAAACGGTTATGTATGTTGTGTCCCTAAGATGCACAGGCTCGCCAACCAAGGATGTGCGTAAGCGCCGCGTCCGCTTTCGCCCGTGGCTTGCGCGGTAATGACGTCGGCCGCCCCGCACCCCTTAGCCCGAGACAGTGTTTGTCTGTCTAGTATTTATTATAGATACATAGCATACTACGAGTACAAACACTACAATGTACATAATTTAATAAATAATATTATATTCATTTTAAGTTTTATCTTTCTCTCTATTTTAATTTTAAGTTTTATTATAGTGGAAAGCTTAGTTACCATAAAAAAATTATAGAACATGCCGACCAATGGCGTTGAGGCTAAAAACGTATACTACAGATCACTGGCTGCTCACAGTGCTAATAGTGATTTAATTCAAGTAGGAAAAAAATCTAAGCCATAAGCCAAATAATTAATAATAAAATATGCAGATGCATCAGAATGCGAGTTGCAGCCATTGATCGCCATTCTGAGAGATAGATTCTGGTATTTGAAAGAGATAAGGATTTTTTTGTGAATGGCAACTTATTAGAACAAGTGAATGAAGTAATATACCTGGGAAGTATGTTAAGTAGGGATGGAAGATGTGAAATGCATGTGGAAAGGCGTATTGCTGCCGGTAACAGAATGAACGATGCCTTAGCTGCATTGTTGAGATGGCAGGATGTCAGTGTAGCTGCACGGTTGGCCGCACAGTGTACACAATGCAGTTCTGGTGGCGACGCTATTATGGCAATATGGCAGTGAAATGTGGGTATTATAGAAGAAGAATGATAGAAAGATGAATGTTGTGAAGACGTATAGTAAAAAATATAAATGAAGCAAAAGTGACCTCGGTTGGCCTTCGAAAACAGCTTCGAAGATATTAGAGGAAGGTTACCTAAAAAGCGTTAGGACGCCCCGGAGAGCATGTACAAAGAGGTCACTGAGCCCCCGGCGCGTGCCCCGCAGACTGTTCTACGCGGGCGCGGCGCAGGGGCAGCTGCCGGGCATGCTGACCATGGTGTCGGCGCGCGCCACGCCCGCGCCCGCCGTGCTGGCCGTGGCGCTGCTGTCGCTGCTGTACCTCACCGTGTCCGACATATACGCGCTCATCAACTACGTGGGGTTCGCCACCTGGGTGAGTGCCACTCTACTGTATACTACATACATACACACATACATACACATATTATAGTACAGATCAATCTTTTTTTCTTATTTGTTAAATTAGTCTGTTTTGTCAATATATGTATGTGAAAATTACTATACAAATTAGTAAAACTTAAAAATGACCAGATTTTGAAATGTGGAATTTTAGGCACCTACAAAACTTCAACCTTCTACTCTCAGTACTTTCAGCGTTGGGGTGTCTGTCAGTCAGTCAATGAATCATACATCTATGTATATGTAACTCTGTATTGGTGTGTACAGTTAAGCATAGGCGCGGCCGTGCTGTGCCTGCCGGTGCTGCGCTACACGAGACCGGATCTAGAAAGGCCGATTAAAGTCAACTTGTTCTTCCCGAGTGAGTTACATTTTATATTCTTTTTTTTACTTATAGAATCTTTTTAGGGAGATTTTTTAGATAAAGCCATATATATGGCTGGTGGTGTTATTATTATTTGTAAAACTTCCTAATTTTAACTTTTTTATTACTTTTTGTATAATAATTTAATTATATTACATAAAAATATATTATTGACTAACTGTCAACTTTATTAGAGTTTTTTTAATTGATCGAGTTATTAAATAAAGATATATAATATGCATAGAAGTAAATGTCTTTCACAAATATATATTATATATATCAGAGTTTCACAAAGACGAGTAAACGCATCCTCACGTGTTCGTATACCTAGTTCAGTTTAACAGTAAAAAACGTACAAAGTTCTGGGTAAAGAAGTTTGGGAATATATACTAAATTATGTCAAAACTTATATATTTAGGTTTATTTTCAGTGGACTCTTTAAACGTTTTCTTGAAAGGAGTGGCTTTTAGTGATAGGCCGCTTTTGCCAATTTAACATTAACATGACGGGCGCTCCCCAGTAATCTACATGATCTGCACGGTGCTGGTGGTGGCGTTCCCGGCGGTGGCGTCCCCCGCGGAGACGGGCGTGGGCTGCCTCATGATCCTCACGGCGGTGCCGGTGTACCTGCTGCTGCTGGAGCCGCGCACCCGCATCGAGGGGCTCGGCTTCATCACTGGTGAGGGCCTGTGCCTCTATGGGCGCGACTCGGACGCTATCCACGACTCTATAGTGTACCATAAATATCTTACAAATTATATTTTCAGATTAAATTATTAAATGGAAACAACATAGTTATAGGTTCAGAACAAATAAACTTTCCTTCAGAATAAACACCGCCACAAAGAATCTCCAAAATATATATTCTGGGAAAATCATACGATAATATTGTTACATTACTTCCAAAAGTTAGAAGTGCCTCAGAGCTCGAGTCGCGGCTTCAATTTCACCAGCAAATCCTTATTATTATAAAGAGCGTCAAATAAACTAGTTTTGAAATCGATACAGGAAGTTCTAGAGGGGAATTTCAAGTATAAGGTACACGCAATGGTTTAGAAATACAACACGAGTGGCCGGCTATAGGAGATATCTGTATCCCTTCAGCTTTAATTCATGACTGGTTCCAGCACTCTCTGATGACTCAAATAACTCTTCCAAATCAAAGTAATTTCGTAAGATGGGGTAAAGCCACCGAAAATCTTGGTACATCTATAATATAGGGAGGCAGTAGAAACAGCTGAGTACTTGCTGGTGGGGTGTATGTGTGGGTGGTACAGCAACGATTCCCGATTGGACTCCCACGATGTATACGTATCAGAAACAGTATAAATCCCTGAGCATATTGGTATTTCGTCATCCAGAAAGGATATTTCGTCCTATTCTAGAAGCTTAAAGCGCTTTTAGAACTTAATTTCATAGAATACAGCTATGTATTCGTAATTTCGTATTTGTAAAGTTTTCCCGAGTTCGGATTTGGTGTCGACAGTGGAGGAGCTGCGGCCCACCACACGGTGCACCCACGGAGTGCTGAGTGGTGCTCTTCTCATTTATTTTTATATACCATTTTTCGTTACAGACGCTGCAACGCGTTTAATGCAAAAACTAACGCTCTCTGTGCGACCAAAGATGAAGGTGAGTTTCTCTTTTACAATATAATTTAAAGTAAAATTTCTGTTGATAACAAAACGCCTGACCGATGATCCCGTTGAGGTGGAGAACGTTTATTATTCTCCGCCACTTCTTCACCATCTCGAATTCAAGCCAAAAACGAAGATCAGAGTGTTTTGACTATAAATTCAGTACACACTATATACAAATTTAACGATACATATATTATAAAATACTTAAAGAACACATATAAAAATTGCGCCATGAGGCGCGGGCTCCCGAGTTTTGTGGACTCGAGTATTTTTTGAACACTTAGTGTGGATTAACACTTTAAAAATCATCAGAGTACATATATTATATATTTTTTCAGTAAAAAGCAAAAGACCAACGGAGTATGGCTCGACATATCCGAAGAAATCAGTATTTAGTTTAGAATTAATATAACATATACAATAACACACACATTCTATTATTTATGTACTATATATATATGAATGTCGAAGTTATAATATATGTGCTTGCTTTTATTAAATGTAGTGAATAGTTTAGTTATGAAATAACGTGAAAATAATTATTTAAATGTATTACATCCTGAAATAATGCGAAAAAATATATTATGACACTACAGACACCTTTTAAAGCTTACTTTTTACATTGTCTTCGCAACAAGTAAGCGCCATTAACATATTATATACAATTTACGACCAAAACGAAAAAAAAAATTACAATTAGAAATTGTATCTAAAACAAAACAAAAAAAAATGTGTTCTAAAAAATAACTTGTTGGTCATTATAATGTTTATATAATCATGATTATTGTTGTTGTCGTTGTGCTTTATAGTTGTTGCGGACAAGTTATTTTTTTTTTTATTTTTATTATGTACATAATGTACTTCGGCTTTAAATTCAGAGATATTCTTAAGCCAAATATGTGGTTTTTTTTTTAAATTGAATGCAATATTTATTATATAAATGTTAAACTTGTCTCTTTAAATTACATTTAAAAGCATTAATTAATTAAAAAGCGCAACGACGATTTTATCTTTATATATCTATATACTTAAGTATATAAGAGTTTACAAAATTCAATATTTAAAATATACCATAAATAACGCTGCTTCCATTTTAAAATTAAATTATTATCAATTATATTAATTTATATTTTATAAAACAATGAACAATAATTTTAAAATAACTTTTGTCATAAGAAATTAGTTTGTTATTTTAAATTTAGAACATCTTTTAATATTTTTTTTTATACATTCTAACGCAGCTCCTAGCAGAGACAATATTTTTGTGGACTTAGCAGTAGCTTTTATAAATAGATTATATATAAATGTTTGCGTAGGAGTTTTAATATAAATTATAAACAATAAAACATAATTATCTTAATATTTAGCACAAACATTATTTTAAGTATCAGCAGTATATTTCAAAAACTTGTAAAAATATTTATAATTATGAAGTTAATAATTAAAAAATGATAAATTTGCGTTAATAACCTTACCCTACGTTTACGGACATTAAGACTCAATTCTTTCAAAATTTTTACAGAATGCTATTTTTTTTTAAATTATATATGTGTTTTTTATGTAATAGTTAAGTTAATTCAAATAATCGAAGCTAACCGTAATTTTATAATTTTTCTAACGGCTGTGACATCTTAATAACAAGATTAATTTTGTTATTTATTTCTTAAGAATCACGATTCATTACATTCTGTTAAAATTGACATTCCAATTTAAACTGCCAATAATATAATTTTAGATATAACTATTTGTTTGTGCTTTGTGTATTGTCTGTTTTAATCGATAAAATCTTTGTGTACCTATCTAACATAATTCGTAATCGATTCGATTTTCAATCGATTGAAGAAGTTTATTTTATGATTAGAATCAGAATGTGGATTTTAATCATAAAATACATTGGTAACAGTTGTAAATATTTTGTACGCCATTTTGTGTAAGTTTTAGTGAGATAATGCATTTATTTGCTCACTTGTTTAGTGACGTCAGTATCATTGTGTAACTTGTATTTGTATAGGGATGTGTATTTTGTGTCGTTGTTTCTGTTACGCGCTACGCGTTGTCTTACAGACGCAAAGTGACAATAATATAATTACAACAAATATATGAGTTTTATTTTATCACCTCGAATTATGATACTTATTAATTGAAGCGATGATGGAACCCAAATAAATGATTATACCTAATTTATTTTTGTCCCCGTTTTGATTTCCATAGTTTTAAAAATAGATCGACTTTTATAGTCTGTTATTTATTGTTAGTCTGTGCTATATTTTGACATTTAGTAAATATCCGATTTTGAATTTAGGTTTCTGTCAAGTGTCAGTTGATAGGTACATGTGTTGACATAATAACAAACTTACAAAAAGTTGCAAGAATGGTTAAATTTGGAAAAAATAAGCTTAAAGCACTCAACAAACTGGCAAAAAAACAAAAAAACTCACCGACAAGCGTTAGCAACAAAGTTTTAAAGAAGAAAATCAACGCCGAAAAGAAAGTTACATTTCAGAAAGAAGTCTTATTGAAAGAGACTGCAAAAAGTGACACGCTTGTTAAAAATGTATCAAAAACCGATATTGCATTAAAGACTCTATCTAACAAAACAAACACAGAGCTTAAATCAGCAGATAATGAAATTAAAAAGCCGAAACAAAAAGGTGTCGAGAAACATAAGAAAAGACAAAAAACTCAAATCAGTGATACTAAACTATTACTTAACTTGATGAAGAAGAAAAGTTAGCTTAAATATTTAATATCAATCAATTATATTTATATAAATATTAAGAACAGCAACTAATTCTACAAAAGCATTTAACTGGCCAATAAATCAATAGTGTGTCGAGTGCAATAATAAAAAAAAATGTCATAAAACAGTGGAACTTAAATTCCATAATCAGTTATTAATGACCATTAAAATGAATACAATTGTACCGATTGAAGTGTAACTCTGAGTGTCGCTGTGCTTATTATGTTAAGTAAAACATACTTACTCTACTTTATAGTTTAATAAAAATATAAAGCTATTTATAGTGATTTATTTATTCTCTATAGTAAGAAAATAGGCTACTTTTAATATGCACATATATATATATATATATATATATATATATATATATATATATATATATATATATATATATATAAAGGCTATATTCATAAATTTATAAATGGAAAAAAAAATTACAAAACAATAAATCCTTACAGAATGTGAGTGTTCCGCAAACAACAAGGATATAGTGTTAAGACACTCGGTTGCTCACCGTCTATTCAATTTTCCCGAAATCACCTGTCATGTTGAGTTGAGAGTATTTTAGACATGCAAATTACAATATAAAGGTGAAATAAGACCATTAGTATCTATATTTATAATATTTATTGAGATTAAGAGTATACAAGAGTTGAACGCTAATTGTACTAAATACAAGGAGGCAGTACTACACTACATAGTGAATAAACTTATTACTACTACTGCACTAAGGAGTATCTAATATATTATAAAGATGTAGTCAAATAATGAATTATCCATTATATATATATATATGTAGATAGATAGACCTAAAGTATATAATCGGAATAAAGTTGACCTCACTTGACAATTTATTAAAATACCCTTATAAATAAAGATTTTTTTGAAAAAAAAAAAAGGTTTCAGTTAAGTTTCTTTTTGTAACAGAGTGATATAATTATAGATAATAGTATAAAAAACACAAGGTTATTTTATTAACGTAAATAATGATATATTTTAAATAGTATAATACAGTCTTAAAATGAAAGTGGCCTAACTAATATTTTCGTAATTCATTTAACTAAAAATGAACTACTTACAAATTGTAATTCCCTGAGATAGGTCACTTTCATTCAACGGCTGTACTGTATATGTAGAAACTAAAAAAAAATTAATTGTAACAGTACAGTACTACTTATCAATGTTAAAATATATATATATATATATATATATATATATATTTTAAAATTACTAAATGTAAAAACAACCCTATGTCCCTTAACGCTATTTTACTACCATTAAATATTATTAATTAAATTAGTTTCATATATTCAAATTACATATAAAAAAATCAATGTAAAGCATACAAAGAGAGAATTCTTTTTAATATTCTTGGCTTTCCCAGATTTAAATTCTTTCTCTTTCAATTTTTATATGTATTTTGGACAAACACTTCCATTATAATACAACGTGTCCAGAAAGGGTATTTATGTCCGATAGGGTATTTATTTTCGCGCCATATTCGAAACGCGGCGTCTAAATGGTGCGGGGAGGGGTTCGTGGCGTCCGCCATTTTGTGGAGTTTTAGTCACGATGGAACAGTACTCGGGGACGCATCGTGCATTTTGCGTACGAGCGTATTATCGTAATGGTGATTCAATAGTGAGTGCTCAACGTCTCTATCGTGCGGAATATCGTACACGCCACGCGCCAAGTGACGATAGCATTAGGAAATGGATCAGGATGTTTGAGAATACAGGTGCGACAGTTAAAATTCAAAACTCTGGTCGTCCTCGTTCAGTTCGCGATAAAGAAACAATTGAAGAAGTTGAGGCGTCTGTTCGTCAAAATCCGTCTTTATCCATCCGATAGCGAAGCCAAGCGTTGAACATCAAAAAATTCAATTGGTTCAAGAATTGAAGGATACGGACTATGCTAATCAACTGAATTTTGCGAACGAAATGCTGCAGCGATTTAACAACTTTAACAACATACTGTTCAGTGACGAAGGAAATTTTCACCTGAATGGTCATGTGAATAAGCAGAATTGTCGGTACTGGGCAGTGGAGAATCCGGGACGAAAGCATGAACGACCCCTGCATAGCCCAAAGGTCGTTGTTTGGGCCGCTATGTCTGCTAAAGGCATAATTGGTCCTTATTTTCACGAAGATCAACAAGGCCGAGCAATTAATGTGAATAGTGACCGAAAGGGTCGAACGTCCCCGAGTACTGTTCCATCGTGACTAAAACTCCACAAAATGGCGGACGCCACGAACCCCTCCCCGCCGTTGTTGCGAAATTTTTTGGTCCCAGAGTTGCAGGAGTTTGCAGGTTTCAACTCAAGAACGTGGTTCCAGCAAGATGGGGCCCCTTGCCATACCTCAAATGACTCAATGGAAGTTGTTAACGAATTATTCCCTAACAAAGTTATTTCGCGAAGGGGTCACATCAACTGGCCTCCCACAAGCCCCGACCTTAGCCCGCTTGACTATTTTGCATGGGGATACCTTAAGAGGAAGGTTTATCAAAACGAATCCGACGAATCTAACCCAGTTAAAGCAAAATATCAAGTCAGAAATGGCAGCAATATCGATAGCTATGTGTCAACGTGTTATGGCCAATCTTCGTTTCCGTTTACAAGAGTGCCAGCAACGTAACGGTCATCATTTGGATAACATCATCTTTTCCAAATAATTCTCCAATTCATATGCTAATAATAAACAATAAACTTGTTTATTGCGTACAAATAACCGATACCCTTTCTGGACACCTTGTATTATATGACTAATGTGAAAAGCCTAACCCCCTAAAAAACTGTCAATTGAACACTAAAAAATATTTTATTATTAATTAAGTGCTGTGTGTAAGGGTAGCTTCACAAATAAAATTAAAACAAATGAACCTTATAAAAATTCCAATGGTTTCATAATTTTATCAATAAATTTGTTCATTAAATAAACTTTTTTTATAGATTCTAAGTAAAGACTGAAAAAATCATTGGGAAAATATGGAAACCAATTTAAGTTACATAAAAGACTTTGACAGTAGAGTAATTATGTGTGCAACATTATATTTTAACTTCATATAAAAAAAATCCTGCATTAAATGACTGACTGACGCCACAGCACACATACGCTTCTATGGTTTACTTACTACTTACTGTGTTTGGGAAGATTTTTCCAAATCTCTTTACATGGGAGGGGGGATAATGGTGAATTGCATATCCTTTAAGCATGGTGCCGCCTAAAACTTTTTAAAAGCTAAATAGAAACACGTATCTATACAGCTTTTGTTGTTCTAGACATTTTATTCAACATCAACCCAAGTATTTATGCCAATACCATCCTTATTACTATGCATATATGGACTACTTAATTCACATACCATAATAACTTACAATTTTGGTGTTTTTTCGACACTTATATACTTACTTAGTGATTACAAATTCACTGAGATATCATAGTATAAGCTACACATATTATTTAAACTTTAATTTAACTAAATTTAGAATATTTTAAATATAAAGGAAGAAATTCCATATTTGTGCATACTTCTATTATCTAAAATCCAAGTTATTATTATTAATTAAAAAAAAAACCGAATCTAGGCCTTAAAAGCAAAATATCCAAAAAATTACTAAAACCTACACTAAAATTTAAATTGAATATAGAAAAAAAACTACAAGGAAAGACAAAACTACTTATTACTTCCAAGGGAACTTATACTATTATTTTAAGAAAAAAATGAAATGAGTAAATGTATGCATACACACACACAAAAACACATATATATATATAAAATAAAATTCAAAATATTTCTCCAAATAAAAAAGTTATTGATACATACTCGTATCAATAAAATATCATATAAACATATAAAATAACCTTTTTAACCGAAATGTTCCATTCAATAGCGACGGCGTCCCCTTCCCCTGCCTCGGGGGGAGCTTTGTTGAGCGACAGGTTTGTCACTCTCTTCCGGGTTGGTTTCTTTATCTTCTTCTTGTTCTTTCTTCTCTTCTTTTATTTTTTCCTCTACTTGTTCTTGTTCTAGTTCTGCTACTTCTGGTTTTTGCTCAGGCTCAGGTTCTTTCTCTGACACTTCTTTCACTGTAAATGATATTCAGTTTAACTGCTTTGGTAATAATAAATAAAATATATTTATTTAATTTTTCAAATTTTAATATTATTATTTATTTTATATTTGGTTAAGTTTGCATTTGCTGATCCCATCAGACATAATCGACACTGTTGTTGGCACTATTTTTATACAGGAATACTATATTTAATTGAATCCACTCACTTTCATCCTGCCTCGACTCATCCTTGAGTATCTCATCGACGGACTGCTCCCAGTCCTCGAGCTCGTCCGCGGCGTGCAGGTCCGCGTCCTCCTCGTCCAAGTTGATATCTTCTTCATTGTCCACTACAGTTAAAGGAAAGATTGCAAAATATTAATTTATAAAATGTTTCAAGCAAGAAAAAGAATATTAATATATTAATTGCATATCTTCTTACACTTGTTAGTTACAATCTAGCATCTCACAATTGTTAGCTATAGTTACAGTTATACTGAAAATTAGGTTAGAACATGAAATAGCAGTAAGCAACTTTCGTTAACTGTACATTGGCCTCCTATTGCAGATACAAAAGTGAATTAAAGCTACAACCCACAAAAGATTTGTTCAATTTCAGGATGACTAATCAATAATTATTTAAAATGATTTTAGATACACAAGAAGGAAATAGTAACAACATATTGAATAAAATATTACCTTTAACCTCATCCCCGTGTCCATTCTGATCACCTTCATCATCTTCAGGTGTCTGCTTGCGTCTCTTCCAGTTGCCCGACTCCTCATTGTGAGACCTCTTCCTGGGTTCTGTCGGTTGCTGCAAAATATACGTTCAATTGAAAAAAAAACCCACGCACTGCCAACTTTTCAAGGCTGTTGAGGATCAAGGTGTTGAGTGGCAGAACTCAATCCCGCTTCAAATAGCTACACAAAAGACAAACTTTTAGCAAAACAAATAGGAAATGAGAATAATTAATTCCTTTAAGTAGGAATTGAACCCAAAACTGTAGCAATTACAGTCAGTTGATGTGCTACTGCGACACGACGGCGTAATGTTGCTTTATAATTACTATAGACGCAAAATGATATATATCTATATATATCCTACGCATATCACACGGTAGTCAAAGAGAACTTGTATCAACACATTTGTTTTCTACTTGCAGTGGATCAATTATCCTTCTCACCATAACGAAAATGAAAAAAATATATATATTCTTTCATCCAAGTTAATAGAACCTAGCTTAAAAAAATTACAAGATTTAATTATAAATGCAATATTCTCCAATAAAAATAAAAAAGATATTTCTAAAATATACTGTATTTATAGTCTCGAAACACTACCTCTTCTCTATCTACAAAAACACTCCTTACCTGTTGGCCACTCTTATTGGCGAGCACACGCAGGAACAGCTGGTGGTGCCTCCAGGTACGGAGATGGACCTCGGCTGTCTCCTCACTGTCCAACAACTTGTGGCACAGAGTGCACTGCACACAGCTGAATGGTGACAAGTAGGATCTGCCTACTCCGCGATCAGTGCTGGAAAGTAAATATAATTAATATGAGCACTTTTAATTAATACTGTTATACAACTAATTGATGTATGGCTTCCAGTACCAAGTAATTTTTTTTCAATTTCACATTTTGCCCAGCACATAGCAGGCTTATAGCATAGGCAGTGAGGACACTGTTCTGTGAATTCAATGGCACACTCTGAGTTACCAGAGCAGAGAATGTTAATAATTAATCCTCTGAAGTGGGATTCGAACCCACAACCATAGCTTGTATTTTTTATTATTTGAATGAATTTAAATTATTTTGAAAATAGTTTAAAAATATTGACTAGACTATTATATATTGAATGGCTATGGCATATTTGGACAGTTTTAAAAGGTGACATTTCAAGTCCTGCCACATCAAAATTTTATAGGTAATGCAATATTTTTAAACAAAATTATTAAAAATTTTAAAAATTTTAAAAACTGAATAATATCTACATACCTATAAGCAGGCAGCATGTCAGGAGTAATCTTGCTAACATCATCCCCTTCTTTATAGTCCAGAACCGTCATGTCATTGTCGATGCTCTTCTTTTCACCACCTTCTTGTTTTACTTGGCCATCTTCTTGATCCTTCTTGGGTTCTTCATCCCCATCCTCATTCTATAAAAAAATTTATAATATTATTTTAATAATATTATTATTAGCAATAAATAAAAATATTTTAGAAAATTTATAAAAATTTTACGTAGCGGGAATCGAACATGCTACTCTTGCATTCTATAAAAAGTGTTTAAAATCTTATATGCTAATTAAAAGTTATTTTTATTATTTAATTTACTTAAACAAATTTATGAAAGGCAACATAGCGGTCCCACTCAAGATAAATCTTATGAATCTGTGCCTACTTCTCCACAATGATATATGCATGCCAAAAATGGAAATTCACATTCATGTGCCAGAGAGAGATGGAGCAGTGCATGGTTAATATACGAAAAGTACAACCAGACCAGCCCCAGATGAGGATAACGACAGGGATCACAGACATACTAAACCAGGTCCAAAAATTTTTGTGGAAATGGACTGGCCACATTGCTAGACTCCAAGAGATGGACTGTTTGGAAGGCACCCAGTAGTGAGAAAAAGAGGCCGGCAATTGGCACGCTGGGTGAATGATGTGTTAAAGGCGGTGGGACCTTACTGGGTCTACGTCTAGGATAGGGAGAAATGGAGCAATCTGGCGGAGGCCTTTACCTCCCAGTGAGGTAAATTTAGAATACAATATTGTTAATTAATTATATATTTTAACTAGAGTTAGAGGGCTATTTTATGATATACATTATAGTAAAAACCACAAACATCTCTCTTAGATAATGCGTATATTTATAAAATAGATATAAAACTTAAACTTAAAGAAAATGTCTAAACATTTTAACCCAATGGGATTAAATGAGGTGCAGGTTCAAATAAATTCTCACTTAATGTCACAAATAATTGTCACTTTTGATTTCTGATTAATTTTATATTATAAACTATTATATGTTTAGATATATTTTTCCAATACTGAATTGACTTTAAATTCTCAGTGGTACATAAACAATAATAGTTATAAATATATAAAAAATTTAAAAAATTGTGTTGGGTCATATTTATCATATAATTTAATATCCGAGTGTGCTTTTGTGTATTGAAATTCCTTATTGTTTACAGTTGGGTTACCAAAGAACATCTTAGAATAATGTAAGTGTTTAAATCCTGCAAGCATTAATAATTTTGACTCTCTAAACTAACTCTAAATCTAACTCTAACTCAGAAACCTGATTTTAATGTTTGATTCACATTAAATACGTACAAACAAAAACATTTGTATCAATTTCAACATAAAATAAAATAAAATTACCTGTTTCTCATCCTTATCCTTCTCCATTCTCTCAGAGCGCCTCCATCGCTGGCGGTCGTCGCGCAAGTACATTTGTTCCATATTGAGTGTCGAGATCATCATTACTGTTGAAATCATTATATTTTAGTTTTTTCTTATTTATGCTTATGATATGACTAGAAGTTGCGCAAAACCTTTTTACTACCAAAGTATCTCAAATTAGTGTGAATAAAAAATGTTGACAGTACTTTCTTGTGTTAAAAACCCTTAATTTTTTACTAAATATTCACACCACAGACCTAAGGTCATCTATGCTCTATTCGTTGGTAAAAATTCGTTCTATAGGATAATTATACGATAATTAGCATACATTACTTCCTTACTAATCAAAAACCAAAACGTACCTTCAGGCTTCGGTTTGGACACAACCTCCTGTTTGTCTTGCATATTCTTCAAATGTTCAGCTGTCAATCTGTGCTCGTCTAGTTCAATCCTAGTCGGCATTTCCTTATGGCAAGATGTACAAGTGGGATGAAGATACTTCTTCAACTTCCTATGACCAACAGTTGTGCGGTGTATAGCACCGTCTGCTGCATACATGTCACACATGGCACAGAAGAAGTCGCGGGGCGGTTGCTGGCCTGTTTTGCGTGTGCGTTTCATTTCACGAATCTAGGAAGAAGAGTTATGGCGATTAGATATTTATTATTATTATTTGATGTGGCATATATTTTACTTTAGTCTCACTATAGGGATAGAAAAAATGTCTTTAATAAATTATTTTTATAACTTTTGTTATTACCAATACAATGTAATTTACTAAAAGATTTTTGTTTTTACTATGAATAATTTAAAAAATATATATTTTATATAATTTTATAAATTTATATATAAAATATATATTTTATCATAATACCTTAAACTCCTGTCTCATTGTATCTGCAGTCAATGCATAGCTCTCTGCAGTCTTCTGCATCATAATGGCATGAGCTCGGCCACTTAGATGGTTTTCAAAGGACCTGCCGTCCCACATGCTCTTGTTACATATGTGACATTTCAGGAGTTGAGGGTTCATATCATCATACCTTGTCTTCGGAGGCTCACGCTTGTCATCTTCCGACTTTTCCGTCTTATCATCCTGGTTTTTCTCGTCACTAAATAATACTTGTATGATTAGAAGCATAAAAGCGAAGGTGGTGTGAGCAATATTTATTTTGAGATTATATTTATGTCGATAGTTTTTAAATTTGAGGCCTGAGAAAAGATGAACTATTTGCATTTGCAGATAGATGAGTTACGACGGAATCGTACTCGTCGACGTTGAGTATATAATAATTAAGTATATAAAAGTAGGTATAGATAATTAGTGTCTTATATACATAATATTATGCTGAATATTAAAAAAAAAAAACAATTTGAACAGAACTCAAACATAAACAGACAGCTGTGTCTGATGAAGACGAGTGTGACAATCTTCCATGCATTGATCATTAAGCCCTGGGAGAGGGTTCGAAATTATTATGCCAATGTGGCTAAAATGGGCGGTGAACGTAGAACGTAACTTAGCTTCGGATAATACTCGGTGAAGCACCGGAAGGAAACTCCAGGGTTCCTTACCTCTCCTTTACAGGCTTAGCCTTGGAATCGGCATCCTTTTTCGGGGAACTCTTGTTTTGTTGCCTTTGCCCATCATTGGGCCTGAAAGGCTTACGGTTGTTGTTGATACGCTCACCAGCCCGATTGTAATTTCCCGTACGCCGGAAATTACCCTGATTGCCCATCTAAAGGGAATTTATATAATATAATATGTTAGTATGAAACAGCCAGCCATTATAGGCCACTTTGGACTATTGAAGAGTTGGTACTTTGAGTGGCGGTCAAAACATTTGCTGATATTTTTGGTGATCTGTAAACTTGCACATTAAAATAACTATTTAGGATAGATTTTCTATGATATATTCTTAAAGACAAACATTCTAGTTACATATAAATCATTAAATAATTGTATTAATAACTTTATACACTTTGGTATCTGAACGGTATTCATGAAGTACTTACCCTATTAGGCCCATAACCTCGGTCATACCGATTCACGTTAGGGCCGAAGTCACGCCTCATCGGCATGTCCAAAAGCGAAGGTACTGGGTTCTGGCGAGGCTGGAGTAGGTTGATAAGATTGCTTGCGAGAGCCAGAGTAGCTTCAGTTGGGCCTCCACCGAGGGGAAGAAGGTTGGGAAGGTCACCCCCTGGACCTCCTCCTTGCCAGGGCGAAACACCGCCACGGAAATTTTTCCCACGATCATTACGACCGAAATCCATGCGCCTTCCATTTCCTTGGGGACGACGATTTGCCATTTTTTCTACAAATAATACAATTATTTTTCTAAAATGGATTAGACAAATAAATACCACGCTAGCGGTAAACTAATTTGTGTTACGTATGTCCCACTTTATATGCAGAAAACTCGGATCATTAAGTTAATTACTGAAAAATAAATGTAACGTATTATATAGACGCTAATTTACTAATGTATAACGGTATACTATAATAACTATCGTTAAACAAAGGCCATTATACTCGAGTCTTGGAAATTAAGAAGTTTTAGTCTGCTAGTAAAATAAGTTTTTTTTATAAAATCCACGTTATATAAAAGCGTTAAACACTTTTACTTATTAAGAGTAATACAAATTACATATATAAAAGACAATGTGTAGAATGTCTACGTACGTAGTAACCCGGTCGAACATATAAAATATAAATGATTGTAACTTACCAGAAATAGTACTTCACGGATATAATAATGAATTTAAAAATGTAATTTGCAGAGATGTTGAATTATATAAAAAATCGATAACTTGTAAGTTACTGCAAGCAATTGAACAGACACAAACTCACATTTCACCAGCCAAAACGCCGATGAAAAATGGCCGTCTTTTAACGCTGAGTTCAATGCAGCGTCCTTGACCACAGATTATATTTTTCTCTACATAATAAAAAAATACTTTTTACTAAATCTTATATAGTTTGAAATATGTTAAACATTTTACTTAAATATATTCATACATTGATTTCATAAAGAATTCAAAATAATTGCAATAAAATATAATAATGGTAGGTTTAGTAACTCAATATGGTTGCTATGTTTTCAGTTATATGATGTTTTGTTACACATTTAAAATTATTGTACATTTATGTGTATTTAATTTTAAAATTTTACTGGATAAAACTATTCACAAATCACAATAAATTCTGATAGCTGGCAATTGTACTTAAAAGTAATCAATGAATGCAAATTCCAATTTTGTTATGACTTTGAAGTTTGACTTATTGCAAGTCGTAGGTAACTAGTCGGAGCTGCCTATTTAGCACTTACCAAGCTCGGTTCATGTGAAAAATATTAATTTATATTGTAAAAGTTTGTTTTTAAATTAAATTTCTTATCAGTACAAAAAAAATGTCTCAAGGAAAGATAGTACTAATGGCCTGCGGTAGTTTTAGTCCGCCGACATATATGCATTTGCGAATGTTTGGTAAGTTCTTTTGGCATGGATATTACCTTTTATTACTTCATCGGTTGTAATGAAAAGTAAATATTTAAGTATTAGCCGTTATCTAACTGGTATCACGAAATGTACATAAAATATTTTCCAGGCTACACAAGACAATAATTTGTCTAGGTAAATATATTTTATGTATGTGGTTAATAATACCTGTTTATTTTTATTTATTTTATTCAGATATGCATATTTATTAGAATATCTATTATTTTGAAAAAAGAAATCCATTTCACATACAATTTTCTAGATTCAAGTGTATTTGTAAGAAAAGGTAATCCTTTAAATAAAATGGCAATATAAAAAACACAAATATATTTTTTTATTTTTATACACATTTCCAGAAATAGCAAGAGATTATATTCACTCTTTAAATTTGGGTACAGTAGTGGGAGGAATTGTGTCTCCAGTGCATGATGCATATGGCAAAAAAGACCTTGTAGCTGCACATCACAGGTACAAAATAAAAAGATATTTTTTCCTCGATTATAAAAACACATTTATTTTTGTATAATAAGAAATTTATAAAATTTTAGGCACATTTATTATAAAACTTATAGTTCTGTTTAGATATTTTTATGTATTATTGTTAGTTTAATATAACTTTTTTTTATATAGAATAGCTATGCTAAAGTTAGCACTGCGATCGTCTGGATGGATCAAAATATCTGAATGGGAAACACAGCAATCTGGATGGACTAGAACTAAATTATCATTACAGTACCATCAAGTAAGTCACATTGATATTACTCTTTAATATATTGTATAGTCAATATATTTTGTAAAATATTTTTTTTATGTTACTAAGTCACTTAGTCTAGACTTTAGACTTAGTCTCTATTAGTGCGTCTTGAAAGAGTACAAGTATTTTTTTATTTAAGTACTATATAAATATAGTCATTAAATTTCAATTTATTTGCCACCTAATCTACATGATATGTAAAATTCCATGGAAAGTGGAAAACGGAGTGTCTATACACTAAGATATATCTTAACAACCCGCTATGATGGAAAGCATACTACGGCAAATATTTATTAATTCATATCAGCCTACTGTCCCGAGATAGCCATAATGTGTGGGATATGTTTACATTTGATATTTTTTTTTATATCATATTCTACTACAATGTGTAGGACTGATAAAGATTACTATGAAAATGACTTGTTCTTTTATCAATGTAACTCTTATACCTTTGCACTTATTTGTCCACTATGTTTTTTATTGCCAATCAATATTTTATATTACATCATATATTATCCATCTATAAGCCGTTGTGGGTACAGTGGGACGACATCTGCTCGTACGCGACGGTTGCGGGTTCGACTCCCATGAGGGGAGAAAGTGCAAAGCGGAGAACGAAATATTTTAAAATTACGTACTCTCTACCTACCCTGCAATGTACAGGGTGATGGTAAATAAAAACGTATATAATTTTTATTTTATTAAATGCTATTTATATCATACCAAATATGGTTATATAATATATAATATATGGTAATATGGTCATCCTGTATAGCATAATATAGTGCAAGAATCCTTATGTTAAGATTAAAGACAGTCTGTTTCTAAGGAAAATAATTTAAACAGTCATTTTTCCCAGTGAGAATCGAACCCACACTTCAACACATATTACATATTCCTCCATTAGATATAATGCTACATATATTATTATTTATTTTACAACATATATGAGTCATCAAATAAAATTAGCAAATAAGAATGTAAATAGAACATGCATTCGTGATTCACAATATCGATCCGTTTCCGTCTAACTTGAAGGACGATATTGAAGGCTAAGTTTATATTAACTTTGCGGTACCTTTACTAGAACTACTATACAATAAGTCCCATACTATTGTATTAGTTTTTAAATTTGTATATGTTATATTTATTATATATTTCATATTTATATATGTATATTTTATTATTTACCAGGATATTTCGTGTAGCGTTTCAATACGAGGAAACTTTTGTCGTAACATTCGTGTTTGAAGTTTAATTTTTACTTTACTCTTAATTCTGCATATAGCAGTCTAGCCAGAGAGACACTGTTGAGATCTCTCCGTTCTCCTTATCTTGCCTGAATTTGAGAGTGCGCAGTACCAGAGTGGTTTTAATGAAAATGATTCTTTTCCCAGGAGAACGAGGGTGGGTCCAGACCCTATTTCAATACGATAGCCTGCCGCACGTATTACTTGCATAATACATAATGCATAAAAGTTTTTTTTTTTATAATTTTGTACCTTAAGTTAATTGGTTTTGTACTCTGTAGTAAATGCTAGCCAGTTTGCCAAAGAAAGTGCTTAATTGCATATACAGACTCTACTAATCGAACAGTAGTAATAGTTGTTAGGTTTATATCCAAACTATAAACATTCCGCAATTTTTTTTTTATAATAGAAAAATGGTGAAAAAATAAAACTAATGCTCTTCATTATTCTGCCTAATACATAAAATATAACCTTACAGGATGCGATAAACGGTCACATATCACCTTTAAACATAAATACGCAGCGTCCATCTTGGTTGCCGGACGACATTTTGAATGTCAACAACATAGATGAGCCGGACAACATTAATTACAGATTGAATGGCAACAACGATGATGACAGTGTGACAGTGAAGCTTTTGTGTGGAGCTGATTTACTTGAGTCCTTCGCTACACCTGGACTATGGTCTGATGAAGATGTAAGTTGAGTGTCATGCTGTACATATATATATATATATATATATATATATATATATATATATATATATATATATATATATATATATATATATATATATATATATATATATACTATATATATATATATATATATATATATATATATATATATATATATATATATATATATATATATATATATATATATATATATATATATATTAGTAGTGTAGTGTAGTATAGTATAGTATAGCTGAATATTTATGCTTTGTCTGTGCCTTCTCACTAGACCGAGGAATTTAAAATGAAATGAATGAAATTCTCCAAATGGGAGGAGCTTTTATTATTATATGTTTTACTTTTATTATTAGAGATTATATGTTATGGATTCTCAAATTTCTCGGACTCCATTTGATTTTTTTTTAAGCGGGAATTTTAATATTTAGTATGCATATTATCAACTTGGGGGTTGACTTTTTTATAATATTTATTAATTATTAAATAATAATTATGATATAACGTTTTTTAAATTTGAAATTGCATACTAATTCTTTGAAATTGAATTTTAACTCAGTCAATGCATCTGCTGCATCGAACACGCATTTAAAATATTACTAATTTTTTTTGTCATACCTTGTTAGTCAAAACCAAGGGAGATTCTTCTTCGATGTCTTGAAGTTACCGAATTGAATTTTGGCCTCGCAATCAACCGTGATAAAACCAAAACGATGATTATAGACCGAGCTGGTAACAACCACCCAGATGCTGTCGGAGCTATTGGAAATTGCGAAGTCGTTCAGAGCTATATTTACCTAGGTTCAAAAATTACAAACACAGGTGGGTACCAACAAGAACTACCAGGTCGGCAGTTGTGAAGCTCAATAAAATATGGAAAGAACGCAGAATAATCAATAAACACCCAAGGTCCGCTTAATGAAATGCTTGGTTAGGAATTTTTCTCTATGGAGCAGAAATTTGGACGCTAGGACTACATGATCGACGGAAAATAGATGCTGGAGGTGTGAAATAGGTGTTGGAGGCGTATGCTACGGATTTCATGGAATGCGTTTCGCACCAACGTATCTATTTTGAGGGAATTAAACCTCAAAGAAAGGCTGTCAACGACCGTTTATAGACGAATAGTTAAATTCTGCGGTCACATAAAGCGCAAAGAAAGTTCCATGGAACGGCGTGTACTACAGGGCAAGATAGAAGGAAAAAGAGCTCGCGGTCGCTCAGCAGCAAGATGGACAGATCTAATAAAGTCTGTTACTGAGCACACCATCAACCAATGTTCACACTAAATGACGACTAGAGTAAGATGGAGTCGGATCGTGATGGTGATGGATAGTCCACGCAGGAGCCGACCATTCTGCCATGTGTTTACGACGAGTCAATCCAAAATGCCTTACGAAATATTATTCTTACTAATTTATGTTGTTAATTGTTATAATGACCGTCGTGGCGCATTGGCATAGTCTCTGCCTGTAAACGCAGCAGTTTGTGGGTTCGATTCCCACTCGGGGAGAATGAATGATTTTCATTTTCTTCGCTCTGGCAACAAGCGCAAAGCGCGTTATAATGAAGTTCTCTTAAATAAAGTATTTAAATTGAATAAATTTCAGCTGGAAACCATAGTGGGCCGCCACGGGCTGGTGGTGGTGACGCGCGCGGGCTGCGACCCCGGCCGGTTCATATACGACTCCGACATGCTGTACAAATATAGAGTAAGTATGTTTTATTATATAACTTAACACATTTGTGATTATTTAACAGATTTTTGTGACGCAGTCGTTGGCGTAACTGGAGACATATTCCAGGACCTGGTCCACAGTGAGACCAGACTTCGTCATACACGACAAACAAAATACAGACTTTAACAAAAGAACAAAAATATTTCCCGGCAAGCAAAGTATCTTTAAAAAAAAAGGAAAGCGGGGTCCTAATTATGTCAATATGTCTTTGAGCAATTTAAAGTCAAGATAAAAAACATATTATTAGGGAAAGTATATTATTCAGTCCAAGAATATTATACGGATGTTAGTGTGTGGAGTTAAGTACTGGTGATGCTCATTCGGGAGGCTGACCACAGTTGTAAATATATTGTAAATTTACATTGAAAAGAGCAACTCTTGAGTTTCTCGCCAGCTCTCCTCAGCAGAACTGCCCTCCGAGCTGGTGGTAGCTTCTAGTGGGACTGACAATACTGACACTTATGTTATTGACGATTCGAAAATGCTTGAAATAGCCTATTTGAATTAAGAATATTTTGATTTGAATTTGAATAGTATTTTACGTTAAAATTTCGTCCCCGTTTTTGCCTTCGTTTTGTTAATGAACAGTGGGGTGGGCACGTATCAGCCCGCCTTTCCCGTTCACTGTTTAAATTAATTCTTTGTTCAATAAATTGTTCAATTTTCAATCAATTTCAATTCAAAAGTTCAGTCAATTTAATAAATTGCAATCTAGAATTTTCCCTTTGTTTTTCTTTACTACGATTTTTTATGCAGCTACCCTCCATATTATAAGATAATTTAATTTTAGAATATTGAGCGGAAATCAAACTTCAATAAGATCATCCCTCCTCTCGGGGCTCCCTCCTTCTCTCCTCTTCATCCTCCTCCCTCTGACTTTGTCGCTCTACGACACGACTTAAATATTAAGTTTTTTTTTGTATATAATTCGAAAGCATTTTACTTGTTCACTTGGATTTGTTGTCTTCGGTCATTGGTCTTATTTGTTTCCGTCAGCAATTGTTATTTCCTATTACATATTGTAGAATTTTAAGATTTTATGTTTATTTATACAACACAAAGTTGAATAATGAAATTGTAAACGCTTCTGTGGGATTTAAACCTGCATGTTTTAACTATCTTTACTTACCAACCGTCGTGTTACTGTAAACACGACGGTTGTGGGTTTGATTCCCACTCGGGGAGAAAGAACTATTTTCACTCTCTTCGCTCTGGTAACAAGACAATGCGTGGTTTTTATACTCAACACGCAATGTCTCGAAAGGCAGTGCGTGGGGAACGGAGTGTCTTAACACTAGGTTCCCTCTGCTTACACTGCTATGTGCATATACAGCGTGAAGCTAAAAAAAAGTAAAAGTCCACCTATACAACCTTGCCTGTCTTCTCTGTGCTGACGTAACTTCCAACGGGATGTTCCAGAAGAACGTAACCCTAGTGACTAACTACATCGCCAACGAGGTGAGCTCGACGGTGATCCGGCGCCTGCTGCGGCGCGGCGAGAGCGCCAAGTACCTCACGGACGACGCCGTGCTCGCGTACGCGGCGCAGCGCCGGCTCTACGGGGGCGCGGCCCCGGGCCTCACGTGAGTACTGCGACTCGTTGTTTGTTTTTATGGAACTTCGATTGTTTATGGCAACCGGTGAAATTGTAGGATTATTTTATTTACTATATACTAGTTGTTGTTCATTTGTAAATTATAATATGGCTTGTTAAAACTTTGTTTTGTAATTTTATGTCCTTGTGTTCTCATATATATTTTTTTAAATAATTAATCGATGAAATCGTTATTGCAGTCGTTGTTTTTTAGATGACATAGTAGTCACATATACCTTATTGGTTATAAATATTGAATGTGTCACAATAAGAGGTTGTGTAATATACAAGTAAAGTAATATTTATAATATTTTTTATTTGTGACATTTTCGTAATATATTCTTTGATTTAAAAATTTTAATTAAATAATATTTCTATTCCCCACGCTGCTCGGAAACAGTGAGTATAACGTGTTAAACGATCTCATAGCTAAATACGGAAAGTCACCAGACGATATTATAATGACGTCACCGGAGGAGACGAGCTTCAAGAACATTCTAATATCGATCCGCGACAAGCCGTCCATAATAGACGAAACGATAACTGTCAAGCGACCGAAGAAGACGAACTTCCTGATGCCCGGCCACACGGTCAGTCCCGCGCGGGAGCCCCGGCCGCGGCCCGCCTACGTGGACGAGGTGCCGGCCGGGTACGTGCCCGGGAGGGCCGTCAAGATCGTCAGCGACGGCACCCAGCGCGCCGTCGACGAGGACAAGGTAAGCTTCGTGGAGAGCTCCTACAGCTCCCTCGACAGCTACCTGTCGAAGGACGGCGACGGCGAGCTGTACAGGCGCAGGGGGAGCGAGGGGAACGTGGAGCAGGCCAAGGAGGCCAGGAAGAAGCGGTGCTCCTCCACCGTCCGGAAGCTGCGGCCGGACGACATGAAGAAAAGTAAGTCGGAAGTGAGCAAGCTTTGCGATAAGGTTAAAAGTATTAAGATCAAAGATAAGGACAGGAACTACTCGACGCGCAGCTGCAACGATATCGTTAAATTGATTCTGACTAAACACGGTATACACGTCATTAGCGATACGGAGGCGATTGTCTGAGTTACATTTTTCTTTTTTTACTTTTTTTCATATGTCAACTAAGTACAGATAATATAGCACAACCTTAAATTTTTATCCCATTTAAAAAAAATTATACTTTTTTATTATATCGACAGCATAATTCTTGATTTATAATGAATTGAGTCCCAAAGTTTTAATCTATCCAAGAAATACAGATGTTTTGTAAAGAAATTGATTTTTTAAGTTATATTTGCCAGAAAATTTAGGTATGATTTACGTGACTTTGTACCAAAATGGCTACTGATGCACAAATTTCTCTAGTTACAATTCTATTTCGACAAAGGAAATAAATAAAATGTTTACTCACTTCCGACATCTTTTCCCTATACTTTTTAATGACTATTATCTATTGTTTAAAGTGACGTAATTTTTTAAATTATTTTAAACTTTGATATTTACTTTTCAATATATTTTTATAATTTTTAAATTATTTACTTTGATAAAAATACCTTTTTTATAAGTACAAAAAAAATAATAATAATTGTTTTTTTTTATATTTTTTTATATTTTTATATTTTTTTATCTTTTTAATATAAAAAGACAAGGTTTTATATGAAACAAATGATTTGTCTTCCAAATTTAAATCAATAATGTGACAATGTATTATAGTATTAGTAAATATTTCTCCACATGCGCCAAGCTCTTAAAAAAATCTAGTTATTTTTTTGTATATACTATATTATATGTTAATTATGAATATTAAATGTTATATAGATATAATTACTCTGTTTTAGGCCTAAACTGATTATTATTCGTAAATTGAAAATGACATTTGTAGGGATGTTAATCCCGCTTTTGGCATAACACAGAGTGTTGAAATTATGAAAAACATTTGATACAAAATCGATATCTAATATAAAAAAATCGATAGGTATCAAAAATTCTGAATTGCGTATCGTTGTCAAAATATCGTCAATTGTACTACAATTATATTTATATATTATGTATTTTTATATTACTATAATATATATCTATTATAAATATTTTAAACTGAGAATAAATAATCAAATTTAAAAATGTACTAAAATTTACCACTAATCGAACAAAATAGTAGTACTAGTAACTAGTAACAATATCGTTAAGTTTGGTCACTATTGTTTAAAGGGTGAAATATTTAAGTATTATTATTATTTATTACTAATCATATGTATTTGTATGATAATTAGCAGGGACAATGTACTGTACTGAACTTGTACAAGATTTAAAAAAAAATGATTTCGTTATTCAGATATCTGGAATATAGGTACAGTGTCACTAAATTAATAATTGTCATACAATAAATATCGTTAGAGTAATTAATTAATTACATCTGCGTTTTTATTTTCACTACAATTATTTTATTGTTAATAATTTTCATATTCGAATATCAACGACGAGTTTAGAAATCGATTTAATCTTATCGAAAATTTAAATTAGATTATACAAAATAAAATAACAAAATGGATTAATAAGCTACTTTACGCGTTTAAGATTTAATAATGTTATTAATATTTTACAATATATATTAATATCACTTAAAATATAAATAATATAATAATTGTTAGACTATTATACTTCTTATGTAAGAAATATGTAATGTTTAAAAGTATACCATTTTTAATATCTCTTTCTATACATTGGGCCAATATCGATAATATATTATTTAAAAAAATCGATTTTAATAATGATCAAGTATTTTGACATATAATATGTATATTCTATAAAATGAAGAACGTGTGTTTGATTCTCAATCAGGGTAAATAAATCAAAAAGACTATATTTCTAGATGCTTTCAAAAGTAATGTAGTAAATTAAATCATTTGAATTTTAATATGATTCTCGCTGTGTAAGCTAATCTAAAAATAAACAAGCACCCATAGCTCAGCGTGTGGCTGTCAACGCGCCGGTAGTGGGTTTGACTTCGACACTGGGAGGAGTAATTTTCCGCGTTCTGTTAACAAGACAAAGCCTCTTCCTCTGCCTATCCTACCTATCCTATATATAGGATAGAGCGTGGAGCGTAAAAAAACCTAATTGACATTGGCCCAATGCAACTACCCTTTATAGACTTCAAAATTGAATTTACATGTAAGAAAATAGAATTTTTAGACGTGACTTTTTGAATTAATTCTCTGTGATATATTCTTTTTATCTTATGAATGTGCCAAATTAGCACAAAATGTAGTAATGATGTTTGTATTTAGGATATACGTAGTATTTGTACAATTTGAACGGTGTCCTTCGATAATAACTTCGGCTTTCATATTTAAGATTTATTTATTTATATAAACAAAAAACACTTAAACAATTCAAAATAATATTTGGACTGATCAAGTACTGATATAAATCTAAAAGGATGTTTAATATATAAAATAACGTATAAACTGATATAAAATGACTTAACAACAATAATTATCATATTTTAGGCATTTGTGTTATTTATATAAAAAAAGGTTTTATGTTAAAATTTCTAAATATAATTAATGTATGTATCGATTTTTATTCAACTAGATATAAAACGTCACTATCGATGTCAATTTGAAAATTGACGTCTGAGTATCCATTTATTATCTATTTATTTCTAATATAATGCTTAAAGTACGATAATTAATTATAAACTTATTATCGAAGGATATCCGTATATTTAAAATTTATTTATAATTTTTTTTATATATTCTTTCTTGTCTTAGATTTAATATTATTAATTAAATTATATATATATATATATATATATATATATATATATATATATATATATATATATATATATATATATATATATATATATATATATATATATATATATATATATATATATATATATATATATATATATATATATATATATATATTTACATGTTTTTTAATTCGTTGTCTTCCAAGATGGATGTCGTCTTCGTTAGCATAGCTGTTATATATTTATCAATGTTTGTTCCTTTCAAGTAGTAAAGCTTCTATGGAAATAAAAAAAATAAATTTAATATGTATTTTTATTCTGTATATCCCTTTTTTAATTTTTTTTCTATCGAGGCTTTACTTTATGGACGTTGCAAATAAAATATGTTTGTTTTTGCACCAATACTTGCCCCCCTTTTTCATTTTATTTATATTAGAAACACTTGAAATATTTTTTTTTATTTATTTGCAACGTTTTCTTCTTAATTAAGTTACTTTATTCTTCTCATTTATTACTCGTTTAATGGGTTCCGTACCTGTAAATGAAAAAACGGAACTTACTCTTACTCTTACCCAGTAGTATAAGTAACAGCATACCTTGTGTCCGAAAAAAAAATGTAAAGAAAAGAAGCCTATAGGTGGATGGAAGAAGGAAGAAAATCGTTTGTCATAATAATATTTTTCTTTTCTATTCTATGTTAAAGGGAGGGAGTTGCGCGTTGTAGCTGACGTGCTGCGCGCCTCGCGAGTGAGCAGCACGGTGCGCTTTGTGGGATCTTTTTAATTTAGTTTTTATTACATAATAACATATCTTCCTATTTCTAATTACTTAGTGATGTGTTGTGTATCGCTTTTAGTATATTTGGTTTTGTTGTTGTGGAGCTTACACTTCACATTTGTTTTAATTTTTTAATTTCTAAATTAATATATATATATATATATATCTCTTAAAGTTATTGTGAATTAAATTATAACATACATATAAAAAAATATTGTTGAAATTATTTACGTTACGCGTTATTTTTATTAATTTATTTAATAATTAAAAAAAAATAACTGTCAAATGTTTAAAAATAATAAGTGACAAGCGATATACAATATGATGCCTTATAGGACGATAGTTGCTTATATTGTGATAGCGAAGTGATATTATTGAATAGAAAAACGTGCTTTTCTAAATAATTAACTTTCTAGATAGCTTTTAAAAAAAAAAACATTTAGATTTTACAAATATTTAGAATGTACTTAATGGAGTTTGTATTTAAATCGTCACTTGGA
This sequence comes from Dione juno, assembly GCA_037127375.1. NCBI lineage: Eukaryota > Metazoa > Arthropoda > Insecta > Lepidoptera > Nymphalidae > Dione > Dione juno. The sequence continues at coordinate 6,256,489 of JAXRJS010000014.1, forward strand.
TTAAATGAAGGTGATAACACACAGTCTAAATTTCGAAAAAAAAAAGTTTTTGTTTGACATTGACATTTAAAAATGGCGGTCAACCAATTTTCATAAAGGACTTAAAATATTTTTCAATTATTTGTACGCGTTTACACCATTAATGTGATTATAACCTTCATCTATTCTTGTGTAGTGACTTTTAAGTTTTGCCTTATTAATGTACGTATTATGTTGATGTCGTTTTCTATTATATATAATAATAATAAAGAATATTATCAAATATTTTTTATATTTTGCATTTAAAGGGGAAAATTGTGGCATAGAGTACGCGAATGTAAAATTTTAGAATTACGAAACAACCGCTTACAAAATATATTTTAATGTAATTTATTTATATATTTTTAAAACTATAATATGTATCTAATATGTATCTATTTTCGTAGAATTTATTTTCTGTGTGTTCAGTTTATATTAAAAGAAATAAATCTATGAACATTCTTATTTAACGAAAGTTTTAACGTATCTATGTAGAAATATAAAATCACTACCATTTTATTTTATAAAATTCATTTAACTAACGTCAAAAAATGGCTAAAATATTTACTTTTTATAAACATTGTCATGTTTTTATAGGCAACTCATATTTGATACTTTAGTAAACGAATACACAAGTACATACAAGTAGTTGGCTTTTGCAAAAATACTCTCTTCTCCCGCTTCACGCATAATCACGTATATAGCGGTATAGGCCGTACCGACCCTAGTGTCAAGATACGTACTCCATTTAGTGTGACATGACGGAACTCAATGCCACACTTTGTCTTATATACATATATGAGCGAAGTATAGATATAGTTATAGTTCACACTTGCGAGTGTGTACAGTCGATGCGCCGTGATAGCCTGTACACCTATATTATAAAAAAATATAAAGCGTTTTATTTTCATATCTTTTCTCGAATAAATACATAAATAATAGTACATTTTTTTGTCTTGTTATAATGCAAAAGTAAAATAATTGGTAAATCATTTTGTGAGACCCTTTCTTGAAATAAACGACTTCAGCACTTCATTCATCACATACGTAATACTCAACAGTATTTGAATGTGACAGACATGTTATGCGGTTTCTATAGAATAAAACCCGCTTAAGACGATTTATCAGAGACTTGCCAAAGCGGAACAGCGTATTAAAAGGGTTCTATTTACTATTTAAAAAATAACCAGTATATATTTTCTTTTATATATTTTCTTCATAAATATCTCATTCATAGTAATCGCTTATTTATTCTAAAAATATTTTTATACTACAATAAAAGTACTAAAGAAAAAAAAATATAAATATTTTTATCATAGCTTATAATATTTTATCTGTTATCTATATAAAATTGTAAATTAAATTTAAATATTAATTCAAATGCGTACACCTTCTACAGCTACATAAATGCTTCTGGCATTAAAACGCCTAATGTACTTAATTTTGTATTCAAAATCTGTCACAATTTTTTAAATAAATAAATGGCTTTCTGCTATATATATGTTGTTTGTTTTTAATTCATCTATTTTTCCCTGAGCTGTAGAGATGAATAATTTTGGATTGAGTTGAGGGTAGGCGTGCCCAGGGTAGGGAGCCAACATGGTCGGATGCTATCAAGAGAGCGGGAGGGGGTAGCTTGTAACGGTATATTAGATAAAATGTAGCACTAGATTCTGATCACACTGTCAAAGTAAAATTGATTTTTTTTTATTAAAAACCTATCAAATTTGAAGAAGAAAATATTAGATAATAATGTTAGTAAATAATATACAGTTAAAATAAATAAGGTTTATTTTTATCTAAGTGGTACAAATCCTATAAAAGAGGACAGACTAGGGGTTTGTTCTTACTTACTAGTTACTAATATAAATTTAGTATATGTATGTATGTATGTGTGTTTATAGAGTACTTTGGTTATAGCACTTTTGAAAATATATATATATATATATATATATATATATATATATATATATATATATATATATATATATATATATATATATATATATATAAAACAATGAAGTTATGAAAATTTGTATTTAGAGATTTTTTGTATTTTTATTTATTTTTGTATTTTTATTAGACTGTAATATTTTATAAATAGGTTAAATAAAGTACATGTAGACAATAATACAAAATTGACAATTTACAATCTCTTTCTCCATACAATGGTTATTCTCCATACTCTTTCTACATACAAAAAATTTGGTAAGTGATATGTGCTGAACTGGCTCGGAACACCACAATATCAAAAATCGAATTGATTCCATAGAAAAATTTATGAAAAAAGTCAAATTCATCAAAATGGCCAACAAAAACTAAGTACTTTGAGAAATTTCGTATAAAACTTAATTCTTTTTCACTTTCACAGGTTCTGGGCACCGACACCACGGTGTAGCAGCCTTGTTACATATCAATTCAACGTTCAACACTGTGATGGGTAGTGAATCTATCACTACATTATGTGTACTGTGTATTTTGTATGAAATATCATGTATACCCGTCACTCTGTCTCTCCGCCGAGTGATCTCTCTTTGATTGTAGCATTTACGCATGTCCCGTTTTCTATACATTTTGTCATGGATGTGCCTGAAAATTGAGATAAGGAATAATTACTTATTATTACAGAAAACTGCCAATGCCCTGCAATTGCATATATAATAAATATAATTATTTAGTAAGAAAACTGCTTTACTGAACTTTATGCAATTAATTATAAAAACAACATTCTAACTTATGGCATTACCGAGAATATGTGAAAAATCTATACAATTCTTTACAAGAATTGAGAAGTTAATTTTTTTAAATACTTACTTAAAAGTATTTTCAGTTCCAGTTGTAATATTTTCAGGTCTCAATACTTTGATATGCGCATCCTTGAGTCTCACATAAAATTCATCATCTTCCAAGCCCCAACCCCAATAATTATTTGACATACCGTTAACAATTTCAAAATCTTCTCTTTTAATTAATAGAATGCCACCGATAAAAGTATCATAATGATATTTCGGATGAGTTTGTGGCGAGGATATGTGAAAGGCACAATTCTCTGGATATTTATAACTTAAATTATCATTTAACGGCAGTAAATCCACGTCGTGCATTGCTATATAGTCATAGTCATTTCTAGTATATATAAATCCAACGTTTATTAGGGAGGCACGGTTAAATCTATTATTGTCTTTCTGTTGCACAATAAATATATGAAATGGTATTTTTTGTTTGTTTAGAAAGTTATACATGTGCGGTACAAATTCTAGCAATTCTTCAAATCTATCTCTGAATGGTACGACTATTGCTAATTTCTTCTTTTGTGGCCTTGAATGAGTAGATATTTGGGGGTTTTTTGACTCTGAAAAATTAAAATAGAAAGTTTAATAATCGAAGCAAATAAACAAGTTTAATTAGTAACATATGCAAAAGCAAAAAAGGCTTATTTAAGAATATTTAAAAAGTAATAAAATTAAAAAGAAAGTATTAATAAGTAATAGAATTTTTTTTCAGTTCATCAATGAAACCTAATTAACATTATTAAATTATTGTTATGTTAAAATATATGATTGTATTTAGTCGAAAAATATTACATAATGGTCTTTGTTCTGTGAATAATCTTATCTTTTATTTAGAAACATACCTGTAGGTGCAATTGGTAGAGACGCTAAAAAGCATCCCATTATAAAAGTGAAACCTAAACATATCGTGAGACACTTGGAGCCTGTTATTCTGTAACCCATTAAATCAAACCTAACTTTAACTCTAAGCATTTAAATATTTATCATGTATTAATTTGATTTTCGACTTTCATTATTTTTAATGGAAATAAACAAATTAAGCTATAGTTCGGGAAGCTGTTCAGCTTATTATAGAATTTATAGATATATATTGACAGTTGACACTAATGTGTCAATGTCATATTGCGTTTTTAATATGGAGTGTAGATCTAAGGAGTGCCCTTCTCGCATCCTTTTCTTCTACCTTAAATCAATTAGGCCATAACGGCCTCGGCCATGATATCATTCAGAGTTCAGAGTTTGTGAATGTTTGTACAAGTCCCTTATGTAATTTTTTTTTGTAAATATATTAAATATAACAGTATTAAACTTCAAACTAAAAGTCATGTAAAGTATTATTTATTACTAACTTACTCGAAACGCCATTACTGCAGTACAGAACAGAACAGTACTAACTTACTATATTGTGTATATACTGTAAATAATGATCATTTCGCTATAAGCGATGGCTTTATTTTAGTTGGATCTCTTTTTAACATACATTCATCTAATGAGCCATGTTATCTTTCTTTTTACCGTACAATCTCCTTTGTACATTCTCTATTCAACGTGACGTTGGCGAAGTGAAGTGAAGAAGAAGAAGAAGCATTAGCTTAGTGTATTCAAGTATTCATTGAAAGGCGACAAAATTGAGGTCGGATTACAGTAGCTAGTGGAAGCATGTTAAGTTGGCACCATAAGCTATTAGATTAGGATATTAAATAAAATAGGGAAAAAATATTTCTACTTTGTTACTTCTAGGCATATAGATTTAAATACTGCATATTATTTAACTACACTAGTAACAAAATATATTTAATTTTCGAACCCAGCACACTATAAAATTGCTTTAGTTTTTCCACATGCTATACTAGCGACAGTAATTTACTGTGTACAGGTGGATATTTTTTCAACTTGTCCCTTATATAGAGCCCTTGGTATTTTCTACTCTCCATAGTTTTTAATAGATAAGAAACTATGCTAATACAAAATATGAATCTACAAAAATCCTATCAAATATAAAAATATACGAAAATTACGAGAAATAATTGCAAATTATTAAAGTATAGTTCTATATAATGTCTGTATAAATTTCATTTTATGGCTGTTGTTGTAATTTAACCAACTCTTCAACATATTCTATTTTCAAACAGACATTTACAAGCACTTGTGAACTCTCAACATGTCACTGGGTGATGATGATGATGATGATTAAAATATGCTCATATATATATATATATATATATATATATATATATATATATATATATATATATATATATATATATATATATATATATATATATATATATATATATATATATATATATATATATATATATATATATAAATATTATTATTTTTTTTTTTTCACTAAAGTATCAACCTATGGATTTTTGGAAATAAAATCCGTCCGTGGGGGTCGTGGATTTGATTTCCACACGGGAAGAAAGGAATAATTTCAATTCGTTAGCTCCTTTAACAAGCAAAGTTCCGCCAATCAACAAAGGCGGAAAATGGGGAACGGAGTGTCTTAACACTAGGTTCTCTCTGCCTAACCTGCTGTGTGCGGCTTGGAGCTAAAAAATTATAAATTTAACAAATACATTTATTTAAATTTAAACACGTTTTTATATACAGTTATAAAACAATTTCTTTCTATAACAATTTAAAACTTTACAAATTGTATATCAATCACTATATCCGAACAGGGAGTGCTAATGAGATATTCAACGTTACTATAAATTATTTAATAAATAATAAGCTAAGATAAGAAAAAGATAAGATATGATTTAAATAAAGAATTAAAAAAAAAAAAACTCAAACAACAGTCTGTGGTTTTTGTAAACAAAAGAACACACAAACAAATAAATTAACTGAACTAAAAACAATACCGAGACCGACTACGATAAGCTATATAGGAACACTATAATAATATTAAATTATAACACTACACTGTAATCACCTTTCGGCTATTAATAGAAACGTAAGCGAATACGTATTTCTTTTCTGACTGAAACACGTACATTTTGTAGCGAGCGCGTAGACGGAAGACATTAATTCAGTTTTAACACAATCTTGTATTGGGTTAGCCGTTATTAGCTTTACTTAAATGTTTTTTGAATTGCTAATTCGTGAAGCCACGACGTATAGGTGGTGTTCACTTTAGTAAGTATAACGTACTGGCATTTAGTTACATGCTTTTCTAGGTTAATATGGATTTTTTTGTAATTTATATCATTTTGGAGATAGCTTTGAATAGCTTATAAGATATATCTTACTTTGTACAGCTCCACGCCTTATCCTGCATATAGCGGTATAGACAGAGGCACATCAACAGTTAATAGATGAAGCATAAATTGTAAATGCGTTGGTTGCGGGTTCGATTTCCTCTGGTAGACAAATCGCGGCGTTGACTTCGGCCATTCAACATGCAATTCCGAAAATTAGGCAGAATGTGGCAAATGGAGTGACTAAGCTGATAGCATAAGTAGGTAGTAAGTATATATAAATGTATATATATATATATATATGTATATATATATATATATATATATATATATATATATATATATATATATATCTATATATATATATATATATATATATATATATATTATTCGCAATATTTTACTTATTTTATTAACAAAGTCATGATTAAAAATATTTTAAAGTGTTCTTATCGATGTAATTGATATCAGTATAAGTAAATTACATTAAAATATATATATATATATATATATATATATATATATATATATATATATATATATATATATATATATATATATATATATATATATATATATATATATATATATATAAATTACCTTTACGTGCTGAGATTGTGTTTATAAGCATTGTTTGAATGTCATAAGTTTTATAGTTTATTATTATTTATAAAGTAAGATTCTTTGTTAAGGGTCATATTGAGTAAAATAGCTTGAGACACACGCTCTTAAGGAAAATGCGCCTGTTAACAACTTTTTTCCATTTCAACCTGTTTTCCACATATACCAAGGGAACCTAGTGTTAAGACACTCCGTTCTCTCTTTAATTCTTCGTTCCTAATTATTGTACCATGAGTGGGACTTTCTCATTCTCCATTACGGGAAACGAACCCAGGACCAAGGACCGCTACGCTTACAGTCAGACGCTGTGCCGGTGCGACACGATCGCCTCATTTATAACTTATTAATATTTACCCTATTAATAAGTTAAATTATCCCATAAGATTGCACTTTTAAATGAAGCAAATCTTCATTTCATGTGTTCCACATAATTATAGATATAGAAATTCTATAAAAGCTTTAGGTCTTAAACACTTTTACGTCAAATAAGTATATGAAACTTAATTTAATAAAATTACACAACATTTCAACTGACTTTTCTTGATATATAAATACAAAATTACTACAATAATTATTATATAGTGTACAAAATAAATATAAATATACTAAATAAAAAAAGCTTTTTCTATAGAGAATGAACAAACGTATATAGACTGATTTAAAAAAAATAAATGCTACATAACTTTATCTGTGCGTGACAACACATATAATTGAAATATTTGAATAAATTAAAAAAAAAACAACAAACATTAACTAAAAGTATGATAAGGGATTTTAAAATGCCTTTTTTTTTTAAATAATATCTAAAGCCACAACCACTCTTGCTATGCATGGCACGAAACGTCAACAATAAATTCCGTTTAACGCAGAACACGAGTTTAATTAATTACCTTTTGGTTTTTATACCGGGATAATTACACGTTGGTTTTTGAGCTGTTGAGTTACTGCCAGTTGTTAGACTGGTGTGCGTTTTTTTTTATCGTTTCGTTTGGCAAAAAGAGATGAGGAGAGGTAGCGAGAGGGAGAGGACCTCTTCCGATAAGCAGAAAAAAATTAACATAACATTTTTTTATCCATAGATGTATCCGTTCTTTTGAGTGACGGAACTTAACGACGCATTTCATTTATACTATAATAATACATCCCTCGAATGTGAACTGAAAACTGTGGATTCTCTATAGATACATTTTTTGTTTTCGAATTAAGATTAAGTCACTCGTCTTGCCACATTTCGCTCATTTCTTAGTAACTGCATATTGGATACTTACCTTATATAGGTGTATTAAAAAAAAGGCGTAAATTACCTTGCAAAATTGTATTTAAAAAGCTTACTTACAGCTTTTCAGCTTTATCTAAAGTTCCATCAAATAAATCGATATTGATATAGGTAAGTCATACCTATTATAACATCTACTTGAAAACTTCATCTGCGCCTTGTCAAAATAATAAAAAAAAAAAACAACGTTCCGTTTCACATAACAATACATCAAAGTCTAACATCGAAGATAAGTTCACTAAATACATATTTTCAGTTAGTTACGTCTCAGTTAAACGTAATTAAGAATAAGTAGTTGGTACTTCGGTTACGGCGGTGTATATTTATTTTTTAACAATAATTGACGGTTTCGCTCCGTGATGTAATTAAAGAAATTAACAAACAAGCCTTTAAAGTATTTTATTTATAGCTCGCTCGCGGCACAGTGGATGTAATGTGGACTCAGCGTTGTGCTTTTTTAATTGACTGCTGTTTTTTTTTTTCAGAATAATATCAATTTTTTTTATATAGGATAGGCAAAGAGTGGGTACATACTACATAGTATGACGTCACTGCACTGTCAATTCGTTTTAATATACGTAACGCTTATATATTTCATTTGATTATTATAGTTTATTTTATAACATTAAAACATAATATATTAATAAAATTATTATTATTATTAAAGGTGAAGCTAAAAAAAAAAATTAAATTCAAATATGGAATATATTCAGAATTAAAACAATCAATGAACGTGTGAACTTCGATAGTTTCAAGTAATAATTATAACTAACACAAAAAAAAAAAAAAAATCAATAAACAAATAAGCATTTGAATGTTTTTCCAAATAGTCAATTCTTAGTAAGCTCCACCTAATCTACAGCTAGTAGCTGCAGGCTACAACAATTTTAATGAGCGGCGCGTATCTACATCAGTATGAATGAATGGGTGCAATTAAAGCATTTGTAATCATACAAATGCTGATAATCTCATCTATTTGTTAACTCTTAAACGAACCATTTCTATTCATATTTTATTTTCTATATATCTTTGTGTCAAGAAGTCTTTACTCAATTATTAGGCATGATTACGTGTTACTCTTGTAATAAATTGGATATATTTAAAAAATTGTGAATGTCATATTTTATTTTTTAAATAGAGCTATAAGTGAAATAGTGTAGAAATATATACTGCCTAATGTTATACACAAGTTGTAGCCCTTCATTTCGTTTGCGTGTCCTGTAAAAAGATATATATATATATATATATATATATATATATATATATATATATATATATATATATATATATATATATATATATATATATATATATATATATATATATATATAAACATACATCATCTCAGAGGGTGTCTAGCCAATTATCTGTCCGATATTTGGTTTCCGGCATACGGGTACGCGACCCCGGGACCTCGAGCCACCACTTTCATAACCCGATCCAATCCATGTAAGTGGTGTCCCTCCCCTATATTCCAAGTCTTTCTGCCTCTTATTCCCTTTCCTTTCCTGGTTTCTCCAGTAATGGGTTTGGAGGTCAGATGGCAATCGCTCCACAAAAAACCACTTCGCCACTCATATGGACCGATTGGTCTTAGTCGGAAGGCAGACCCTGGCAAAAAAGCCGGGACTAATGCCAGGAAGAAGAAGAAGAAGATATATATATATATATATATATATATATATATATATATATATATATATATATATATATATATATATATATATATATATATATATATATATATATATATATATATATATATATACATTCAGTAGTTTTGTCTGTGTATTGTCTGTCAGTCAGTCACTTGTTAACTGAAGAATTTTAAATGTACAGATTGTATATTTAAATATATATGTAAGTATATGTTATGTATAATGTATATGTTTTAGAGATAAGTCCACTTTCGTTAATTTCTTTTGTTTATTTGTTTGTACTGCCTACTTTTATATTATACTATACTTATTTGTTTTAATTTATTTTTGAATATGGAATTATTTTTTATCCACATATTATATACTTGTATATATACGAGTATAACATAGTAAGTCTTATTATAAAATTAATTTTTCATATTTAAAAAAATATAATAAAAAAAAATATTTTTTGTAAATTAGATATACTTTAAATTAGATAAAAGTAAAGTCAGAGTTTAAGTTAGATCAATAATTAAGTTAAAATTAATTTTAAATTAGATTTTTAAGATTAGCTATATATTGTAAGAGATTGATATAATTAATAAATAATAATAATAATCTTCTGTTCCACTGCACTACGATATTCTGCACCTAATTATATAGGTGACAGCTACTTGTACCTTTCAGTACATCACTACAGAATTTAACTTTGTAGCTATAAACTAGAACAAACCTTATCAGGCGTCTGAATAATAATTAGTCTTAATTAATATGAGATAGCACGAAAACTTATTGCTGGCCATTTACATAAATGTCGTGAATAGCTTAGATAAGGTTAAGTTTTAAATCACTTGTGTGGATAATGGATATAGTTCTTTTGCGTTTATTTAAAAAAAAATGTCGGATAATATGTTTATAATTCATATTTATTTTTATAGTCTATATATATATATATATATATATATATATATATATATATATATATATATATATATATATATATATATATATATATATATATATATATATATATATATATATATATATATATACCCCTTTATCAAGTATAGGTCTTCGTGTTGCATTGGGACAGAGTCTAACTGTGTGTCTGACTGTGTAGGTTCGGTTCCTACTTGGGGTACAGAATTTTTTACAAAATAATCAAAATTTGGGCAGAAAATTGGGAATGGACTGTCTTAATTAGTGTTAATCTGAAATTTACACGTTTATTATTTTAACCGCATCCCGCATGGGCTGAAGGCACCCCTTGTCAAGACACTGAGTCTGCTATCCGCCTTGTCTCGACATTGTGTCTGGACTGGCGGAACTCTACACCGCGGAAATGACATAAAAATAAGCATATATACTCATATACCCATATTAATAGTGATGTCTATTGTTTATCGATCTTATAAATCCCGGTAAAGCGGTAGAGCGACCCCCCGCGACGCCCACACACCACGTTGTTATTGTTCCACGACACTTTTATGATTGATTCCGCTAGAGGCTATTTTATGTCGATGTCGATAAATGCGATTTTTTTTTGAAATTTTTATATAGGAATAATGATTTTGTGAAAATAAGTATATTTTTTATATATTATTGCCTATGTTATTTTTATAGAGATATCAAGTGTTTAAAGGACCGACGCGGGCAGTGGCTGACGTCTGACTGGTAAAAGCGGCAATTGTGGGTTCGATTCTCGTTTGAAGACCCTGTTATTTGCGGGATACAGCGTGAGGCAAAGAAATTGTGCTCTAGTTTTTTTTGGTTTATTTGTTTTTACTTTTTTTTCTTTTTCTAATCGATATGCACATATTGTAATCAATAAAGACCTTTAATTAATAACTATGGCAGCCATTGTCGCGTGAAACACGCGTTGCCATAGCAACGAGTATGTCACTTTATACATAGGTGTAAATTGACATATTATTATTAATTTAAAGTACCTATTTCTAATATATTATTTAAAAAATCTACTACCAAATACTACTTTGTTCGTACAATATATGTTAAAAGGGGTCCAAAGACTTTCTTTTACGTATTAATATATAGATTCAAATTTAATTGAAATTTAAAATATTCTTTATTCAAATATACTTTGACAAGCACTTTTGAATCGTCGAATGAACATGTCATGTCACTATCACCATACACCATACACCATACACCATACACCATACACCATACACCATACACCATACACCATACACCACACACCATACACCGGTTCGGGAGACAGTTCTGCTGAGAAGAGCCGGCAAGAACCTCAGCAGTTGCTCTTTTAAATATAAATATTACAATATTTCTTAAATACAATGGCAGTAGTAGCTTTCTGCATAAAATCCAAATGGCATCAATTCTATACATTTTATCATTTAAATATTCCTAGACAGTGTAATAAGGTTTAGTCACGAGCACTTCAAGTTTTAACATTATCATTAATATCGATATCTCTTATACAATATATGGTAAAAAAAATTCCTGTACATATTAATACAAAGATCCATATCGATTTCTCTAAGTTCAACACTAATTGTCGTTAAGCAATGAAGTTCGCCACGACCCATTAATCGCTCGCACTTCAAGTAATTTATGTTTTGGACTTCATTACGCTGCCTACTTACAAATTAGGCAACGTTCTATCTCAGCTGCACATTACAGTACAGTTGGAACTATGTCATAATAACATTCAGCTAGTTATTCGTTTTACACAACCCATATTTAGTACAGCAACGTGCTACGTTTGGTATAATTAATATGTGAGATGGAACCTTGTCGCATTCAACTATAATTCATTTGGCTATTAAATTAATTATAATTAGGCTTGGGTAAGTTGAATTTAATTGTGATTAGTAAAATGTTTGGAAATAGCGTGTGCTTTATGAGTTACGGAGCTTATTAATAAATTTAAGCTATAGTATGTTTGGAAAAGCTTGTTGTATATTCATAGTAAAATTAATTAAAGATAATAAATCAACAGCTTCAGCTTCACCCTGTATATAGCAGTGTAGACAAAGGAAACCTAGTGTTAAGACACTACGTTCCCCACTTTCCGTCCAATTATCAAGACATTGCGTGTTGCATTTTGTAACAGGAGGCATGTGGGAATCGAACACGGAGTCATAGCGTGTAATCAGATACTATTCTACTGCGCCACCGTATCCTGGCACCATATTGAAATGACATCTAACTAAGCGCAGACAAAAGAGATCCGTTATTAATATATGTGCCATTTTCTATCTATTGTTTAGAAAAAAAAAGCTTGAAAATCATCCTTTTCCCAAAATAACGGTGCTCAAAGCTTGTAAAGCTTTTAATTATTTACAAAACATGCACACTTAAAGGCTTACGATGTATTACAGTAAAGCTTGGACGGCATTTTTGCAAAAACGTTTGAAAAATTGAACACAAGAGATAGATCATTAAATATGTTTAAAATATATGTGAATATTTTTTTTTGGTTTTATAGTGTATCCCGCATTATAGCAGGGTAATTAAAGAGCATAGTGTCACACCACTCCCTTCTCCGCTCTCCGCCAGAAGAAATACTTTTATGACGTTGTATCTATATTTTTTTTTAGCCTCACACTGTATGCCGCATATAACAGGTGTTAATCTACACTCCGCTGAAACTAAACGCCGCAACAAATATCTTGTTGTAGCGAAGAAAATTAAATTAATTTATTTTCCCGGAGTTGGAATCGAATCCACAAGCGTCGCGGTTACCATCAGCCGCTGTGCCGCTGCGACACGATATTTGAACATAATCTATGTTGGCTGCATGTGTTATTATACTCTATATTATCTCCATTTAGTTAGACAAAGTCCAGCTTCACTAGCATTACGTAATATTTTTAAATAATCGAGTAAAATATATATATATTACTAAGTACATAATTGAAATCTCTTAACACTGGTGGAGATGTGTGGCATGACGTGGTTAGATGGTAGTGGGTTCTAATATAAATAATTAAATAGTTACAAACTACTTCCCATATCGAAACAAAAAATAAATATTTAAACTGCTCTTAGAAACATCAAATAGCTTTTTAACTTTACTTAAATAAAAGGCCATAATGGTGTTGTGAGAACGGTTTCCAACTCGGTTAATTAATGTTTTTTTTTTCCATCTTTCTTTGGTTTTCTATTCTCACCCTGATAAAGTGCGGCGTTCAGTTACGCGAGTCAACATGCAACCTCGGCTATATACTAGATGTCTGTGGAAATAATATTTATTTACCGGAATGCCTTACAATTTTCAGAGTACCGATCATTTCTACTTCCGCCGATAGATGGCGTTAACAGTTACGCTTGTACCAAAACAGCAATAGATTATTGGTGAAGGATTTAAACTGGATCTCTTTTAAACATGCATTCTTCTATAGTGTAATGCTATCTTCTTTTTACCATACATTCTCCTTTGTGTGCTCTCCATTCTCCAAACTGGCACCCTCAGAACGCGATAAACATAGGAAAAAAGAAGAAGTAATAGATTTCCTATTTAACTAATTTTGTACTGTTAATTAAATCTCTTAATATATTCAATACAAGCTTCCTGCTTGCGGCTTTGTCCATGCGCTTCTCAAATTGAAATACTTGCTCATAGTAAAATATAAGTATCTAACAGCCTACCAAGCAATTTTTAAAATCAAATTATCACTGTATATATTATATATATCTGTATATATATATATATATATATATATATATATATATATATATATATATATATATATATATATATATATATATATATATATATATATATATATATATATATATATATATATATATATAAATATATATATATATATATATATATATATATATATATATATATATATATATATATATATATATATATATATATATATATATATATATATATATATATATATATATATATATATATATATATATATATATATTACAAACACTTCGACTTCAGCTTACCAGCAAACTGATATTTTGATGATTTTCAAAGTGTTAATCCACACTAAGGATAGAAAAAAAACTTAAGGAAAACATATAAATCCTTATAATATACATGAGGCACGGGTTCGAATCCCGCCGCGTTCAAATTCTTTAAGTATTTTGATCAAGAATAGCGAATCTCGCCCTGTCTAGAATCCTCATCAGTTCATTTTTAGAGTACCGTACAAAAAAAGCTTAAACTGGACCTATTGCTTGAGAATATACTGTCTGTCATTAGAGAGATGAGAGATGAGATATATCGTGAATATACCGTTGCTGTAACAATAAATACTAAGGCACAGAATAACATTAATATTTAATTATTATATAAATATTTTAATATATAAATAATCGAGCGAGTCCGATTCGCGCTTGACCAATTTTTAGAATGTATTTTAATTAAAGGCATGGTATACCTATAGTCATTTTGAATTTGGTTATGTAGAGACAGGAGCTCGGACAATGAAGGCTAACGTCAATGCGTACTTTAGTAGGGCTTTGACCTACACTTGGGTCGACCCCGACCACAGCCCCGAGCTCCTCTTCCTGTAACGGGCTCGGCACCCACGAGCTTCAAGTTATATTTCGCATAGAAGCGTGGGCCACGGCGACATGTAGATATATATATATATATATATATATATATATATATATATATATATATATATATATATATATATATATATATATATATATATATATATATATAAATTATTAAATAAATAGTAGGTACTTGCTTGATTGTATGTATTTAAACAATTAGATCTAGACTTAGTTAAAGTCTAGACCATTTATCTTCTAACAATGACAAATCACCGTAGAAACAGTAACAAGGTAAATGTTATTGCAATTAATTTATATGATGAAATATCTATATAGATAAACGATTTGTTGCAATCAATAATATATCGTCGTGGTGACGCGGTGGCATAGCGTCTGACTATATGTATATGCGACGGTTGAGGGTTCGATTCCCATGTAGGGTAAATGTAATATTCACTTTTCTCGCTCGGCATTGGATTCCGCCGCTCAAACGGAAAGCGGAATGCCTTATCAATACGTTTTTACGTAAGAATAGAAAAAAATACTTTAAAAAAACATATAAAAATTTGAACGCAGCGGGATTCAAATCCGCGCCTCATGGATACTGTTCAAGCGCTCTAATCACTAAGCCAAACGTTCTTCCTCACGCTGCGTCGAAATTCCTATATGCTTTATACAACTTATTGCGTTGTCAGCATCTGTAGGGAGATTATCCGCTATCTAAAGATTATTGCAAAGAACAATCATTTGGCAAGAGAGAATGCTATTTTTAATTAAATATTTTAATGAGTTTTAAAGTGTTAATCCTAAGTGTTAATAATAAGTCTAACCTTGCAACCTATATATATATATATATATATATATATATATATATATATATATATATATATATATATATATATATATATATATATATATATATATATATATATATATTTACGCTATTTACGTGACCTTCCACCGGTGTCTTCGTCACTATGTTCTCTAAGATCAACCGAGGTATCCCCCTGCCTCTCTTAAACGAATTCATGCTTCATATATATACATACATATATATATATATATATATATATATATATATATATATATATATATATATATATATATATATATATATTTACATACAACATAGCTGTAAAATAAATATATTATATAAATACCTAGTTATTATTAGAATACAAACAGACACAAAGACAAATAAACAAGCTGTAATAAATACATGTTGTGTGTAAGAAATAATGGCGGCGATTATTTAAATGGAAGCTTTTATTATTTATTTAAATTAATTGCATAATATGGCTGGTGCTTGTTAGCGTTTAGTCAGTCATTTGTCAGTGTGGGCTACTTCGGTACCTAGAATTATGTTTATGAGCTATCGATACTTAGACATATACATATATATATATATATATATATATATATATATATATATATATATATATATATATATATATATATATATATATATATATATATATATTATTTCGTTATATCTTTTGTATACGTCATATAACAGGGTAGGCAGATGGTCACAGTGTTGAAACTCTACGGGATTATAATACAAATATTAGTTAGCGGGTACAGAGGTCAAAATGTAAACAATTAATTTCAGTTATTTTCTTTTGTATCCATATATTTCTCATCTCGTATGGCAAACAGAACGATAGTAGTAAAGCAGAGCAGTAAAGCTTACATATTTCTTTCATAATAATATGAAATTAACAATAAATATTTTTTTTAGCTTCACGCACATAGCAATGTAGGCAGAGGGAATCTAGTGTTAAGATATTTTGTGACACTAGATTCCCTCTGCCTTACGAGACATTTCGTATTGAGTGGTGGAAGTCAACGCCGTGCTTTGTTTTATTACCAGAGCACAGAAAATGAAAATAATTCATTCTCTCCGAGTGGGAATCGAACCCACAACCTATGCGCTTACAGTCAATATATCACTGCACAACAGCGATATCTGGTATCGATACTTATATAAAACTCCATCTGTTTTCAGAATGTATAGATCATTTGTTCATAGAAATATATACAATTATCAATCCAGTTTTCATATTCTACAACATTTATTGAAGTCATAAACTTTTTTTCAAATTTTTTTTAACATAATCCTTCGGGAGAAGTGACCTTCTTTCATTGAAACTGTTTTCTCGAAGGTCAATGGAAGTGTCCTCCTACCTCTTTCGCTACTGACTCTTGCATCATATGTCTTCTTTACCATTATTTCATCAATTATAGTCTAATATACCTATTAATATATATATATATATATATATATATATATATATATATATATATATATATATATATATATACACATATATTTTATTTAAATGGCCTACCTTATTGTATACTACTATATAATTACTATAAAAAGTAAGTAGGTGCATACACATGTACGTCATCAACCTAAAATATATTTATTTATCTAAATTTTCAGTTGAATTACACTAATTTCATAATGTAGTTACAATTTAAACAAATTAACATACTCTATTATACAAAAAATTATCAATTTTAAATCTCATACGTAAGCGTTGTACTTAATAATTAAAATAGATGCTAATTATGAGTCGGTTGTGGCTCAGTAGCATTCTCACTATAAAAGCAACAGTTGTGGGTTCAGATCCCACTCTAATATATAAACTATAATTTCTTTACCCGCGTAACAAGACAAAGTACGGCGTTTAGATCCATCATTTAACACGTAATCTTTCGAAAAATAGACGGAAAGCGGGAATAATGCGTGAAATACAAAAAAATAACTCGGTACATATCTACGTAGGTATATTAAGGAGGGGTAGACTTTTTGTCTGCGGGAGGTAGGTACCTACTCAAAAGTAAGCAAAAGTACTTAAAAATTATTAATTTTAATTAATTAGGATAAACACAAAATAATTTAGTTGTAGCGTATGGCGTGGGTACACCATTTATAACGTATAAAAAAATATAGAGCACTAATTTCTTTTTTATTCTTGTTAAGAAGCTTTAAGCTATTTAAAAAAAAACCGCATTGATTGACCTCTAGTCTCTATCTACGCTTACCTTACAAATTGTCTTGAATGTTTTAGGTAAAGTTAACTTGGATAGGAACCTATAGTTAAATTTAGATGTAGCGTTACTATAGAGATTTTATTATGAAAATAAAAAAAATATAAAAATATCTATATAAGTTAAATTAAAATAATTTAATATATCTACCTTACTAAAATATATTTAATCTATATCTGAATAATAATTGGCATGACATAATAAGTTTTTTTTTTACACTGGCTATTACCTACTATTGACTTAAAGTGCATATATATTTTTATATCTTTAACCTTTTTATGTATTTATTTAAATATAGCTAAATAATTGCTACTACGTTCAAAATATTTAAAATTTAACCTTAAACAGACTTTACATAGTTTTTACAAACTTTTTACAAACATTCCGTGTTATTTTGATTTTGGTAATAGTATATATGAAGATATTGACGACTTGATAAAAAACTACACTTATCAATTAATCGCCAAGAAACGAGTCAAAGTAAATAACCAAACAGAAAATATTGAAAAGTGAATTTATTTATTTTATATATCTATATCTTTGATATATATTGGAATAATACTATAGCAAAAATAGAACAAACTAATGCTTAATTACATAAAAGTTCGAACCTGGAACCTCCGGCTCAGGAGAGCTATTAACAACCACAAAACCTACAGATCAAATATATAATAACATAATATCGATAAAAATTTAAATACCATTTCAATATGCAACTTTGTAATTTAACAATCTTTTACAACGTTGTAAAACAAAAATCAATCACCGATGTTATTGCTAAAAATTTTAATTAAAAAATATTAGTATATTTACCAAATACTGTTTAGTTAAAGACACGTGAAGGTGAAGCTATGCAGTATATATTAAACCTCGTACGAATAGTGATGTGACCGCGGATAATTTTTAAATAAATGATAAAACACAAAACAAATTTGCAAACAAATCCGCTAAACCGATTATACATCACTCGGAAACTAAAAAACTTTATCTCGAGACATTAAGCTAATAAAGCATCGGAGTTAATTAAAGATCGCTGGATGCGACCGGCTTCGACGGACCAAAAAAGAGCAGAGACTCGCTAACCTGCCCAATCGGCGCCTTAATTGATTCTAACCCAGCCAAGTTGGAGAGTCCCTCCACCCGGTTAACACCCAACGAGTTTGAGGCGTTTCGCCATCTGGCTGGGTGAAAATCACGAGTCCTCGACAGAAACCGCCCATCAGGGAAGTTTCCAAATTCAAATTCCACCCTAATAATCGATCGACCAATAGCAGCCCAGCAAATTGTATAATGAACGCGCTTGTGTGAAGTGGCACCTCCTATTGGCGGCCGTCGACCAATAGGCCGCAAGGAGTCCATGTTCGACGTTTTTTCCGTTATCCAGGCGTAGAGCGTTAAGGCTCATTCGGCCGCGCGCCGCCGAGGCGTTCGTATCTCGCGTCACGATGGATTGTGCTTGTGACATGTGCTATTGATTTTGTGTTTTGTGACGGAACCGTTGTGTGAAAGCATGATGCCTCTCGCACCGACCCCTGTGGTGGCGGTGCCATCTAAGCCGAAGATCGGATTTAGTATAGACAGTATAGTGGGTGGTTCTGAGAGATCTAAGCAGGCGTCGCCACCACTGGGCAGTCCAGGGTCACCCTCTCCTGTGGCGTCCCCACGTAGTCCTTCCCCTCGACCTCTATTACGACCGAGTGCTCTACCGGCGGTATTTCCAACGCCTGACCTGAAGAGGCTACCATATTTGGATGCTCAGAGTCACCATCACCAGTTCCTGGCTCATTTCCAAGGGGCAGCGCTGGCAGCTGCACTTGCACACCAGCAGCAAGGTTTTGGAGCTCCTCTACCTCCACATCCGCCCCCTCATCCTGCAGCACCAGTACCTCGAGAGTCATACCAGCTATACCCTTGGCTTATCAACAGACATGGAAGAATATTCCCACACCGATTTCCAGGAGGTAAGCCTATTGATGATATGAATATGATAATATGAAAATTAAAATATATTTAAGCTTTTATGTGACCCCAAATTAAAAGCTTTTAACAGTGCCGTCGCAACCGTTCAAAAATTGATATTAGCTTTGATAAAGCTCTTTTATACTTCGATACTACAATTAGAAATTGTTATTTTAAATACAAATAAATTTATCATTTTATTTTATATGTGTAAAACAAAGACAGATAAACTTTGTAGACATCATTCAAAAATTATTACATCAAATACAATAAAAGGATGTCATGTGGCCTTGATATATTTTAGTTTATCATTATACGGCTGTATTCAATATAATAAAATTGTTTAATCAGTATTTATTGAACAAAATTTTTTTTTAATACACTCTTTTATTATGTTTTTTTTTTCTTATATATATTTTTTTGCTATGTCACCTCTAGACTTTGATTATCTAGAAAAAATATATATTTTTTTAAATTTATATACTATATGTAATGTAATAAAAACTTTTTTTCATAAAAATAATATTAAATGTTAGAATGGATATTTGCTCCTGTCATTCGCGGTAGCGCGACGGCGCTTGTTCGTAGAGGATGTAAAAGCTCTTAAAGCTTATTTTTTTTAATATAGCTTTCATTTAGTTGATGATACTAGAGTAACACTTAAATTTTAATATTCTATTATTACAAATATATACATTTGTAATTCAAAATTGTATAAAATGTATGAATTTAATTAAAATTCAACCACGTTGAACTTATATCGTACAGGCGTACAGCGTCAGCTCAGAAATTATAAATTTTTACTACTGTCATTTCCCCGCTCTGGTTACCCGCGACGTTGAGTTCCGCCAAATAATGCGGAACTGGAATCTGAAAGGTGGGAAACGGGCTGGGTTTAATTTGGGTTTGGGATTGGGATTAGGTGGGGACCGTGAATCTTAAAAGAAATGATATTAATTATTGACATTTTATATACTATATTATATTAGAAAAATTGTGAAAAAAATATTTTTAAATAAAATAATTAAAAAAAATGTAATAAATCAGTAAATAAAGTAATGTTAGCAATTTTATTTATAAAAAAAACTTTTAAATATAAAAAAAAAAGATTTAGCAATAAATAAGCCTAATTAATTATACACATGTACTTATAGCCGAGCATGAATAGCATAATCTGTGTAAGATATTCATGTATTATAAACAGTAATTACCTGCTTACATGTAATTTTTAACCGTCATGTTTAATATGCGTTTTAATTTATATATTTTTTTCTTCTTTATAATTGCTTTTTTATTAATTTCACATAATTTAGCATAACTAGGCAGAATAACTATCGATCATAGCGTATAATATTTAAAAAAAGTCTTTTTTTATTAACGTGTATTTTTTGTTGCAATGTTTAATTATTATTTTACACTTATTTATATTTTAGCAATTTGCATATTTTACGCATCTGTGTGATAAATGTTAAGAGATAAGATATAATTGATAAGAGAGTGCTCTCTTTATCTCTCCGTTAGCTAGTTACTGATAACTATTAACTTTAGGCGTAACTTCTTCTTATTAGACACTCTTTAAGTCGTTCAGTCAGGTTTATCGATTGACAAGCGAATAAATCAGTTTAATATCCTGTCGAGTTTGTTCCCGCCAAAATGGAAAAAATTTAAATTGCCATTATCGTGCACTTAATGCAGGCAAACTCGCAATTGGTACACTAGCATAATCAAACTATTTCACCTTAGAACATTAGTTTTTATAACTGCCGTGTTCAGTCCCGCCGTGCCGTGGTCCAACAAAAACTATTATAATGATAATAAACAAGTCCTACCTTTTTTAAGAGACATATTTCGAATATTATAATATACATCTATATACATATATATTAAACAGTTAAAAAAAAACATTAAAAACAAATACAATATAACTTACCAGTTCACAACGGTATCTAATTTTTCTATGGCATAAAAAATAAAATCTAGCTTGTTTATTATAAAACCTCTTTAAGCCCTTATCAAAATCTTGTCACTTCTCACTAAATAATACATTGAATCACAAAAAAAGGAGAAGCTTATCCTCGAACATAATGCTATTAAGATAACCGCGTTCTTTTAAAAAAGTTATTATCAAAAAACATTTGTGATCGTTGTACAACGATAAAGGAAAGTTAAGATTACGCGGGAAGCGGGCTTCTTTTTTTTAATTTTGACGTTTTTGACCTTTACAGTGTGTGATTTGAAGTTATTGTTCCAATATAATACGTTTTTTTTTTTAATTTATTTTATATTACCTTTAAGTTGACGATGATATTTTTTTACATAGGTAAGTTGTAATTTAAATTTTGTATATTAGCGAAATTTGCTATACATTTTGCGACAAGAAAGACTTATGTCAAAAATATTTCGATAGAGTTGTTGCACGATTACCATAATTTAGACTGTTGAAGGTGGAAAGCAGAGGGTAATGTCAGTTAGATTCTCTACATGAAACTTTTATATGACTATTACTCACTTAAGTCTCTACTTTTACTTTACTTTACAAATGTCCTAAAAAAATTATATTCTAAGTTAGCTTAATACAAAGTAATATTTATTATACGTAAGTGCTAATGAGAATCAATTAGAAGTTTCACCATGATGGCGTTTATCAGGTCAGAGTTTCCGAACGTCTAATAGGCACAGATGTAATTGAAAGGCTATAAATCAGAAAAATGGAACCAACTAGTATAATGTTTATTCACGAGATGTCAAAATGTTATCTCTTAATTCTAATTCATAAATACCGCTAAGTTTAACTACTGTTAATTGGTACAAGTGATTTTACTTGAGGCGCTAGCGAGATAACGATATGTAAGATAGATAAGTTTTCTAGTTTGAGAAGCTTGTTTTTTTTTTAATTTTTATACTCATAGTATAGGCAATATAGTAGAAATATAAGTTACTCCATTCTTTATATTCGCTGCCTAGTTAGTTATTTCTAATAATGACTGTTTAGCTAGAGACAATCATATTTGTTAAATATTTTTATAGTTTTAATAAAAAATAATTTTATAGTAATTTAAAAAAAATGTATATAAAAAAAGTTATCGTCCTTAAATATTTTTCTTTACTTAGTGTGGGATAGCAATAAAAAAATAATATTTGAGCAATTTAACACAAATTATGAATTAACACAGATTATTGATACAGGATTCAAACCTTTTAACATCGCTTTAAGCTTACGTCACTACGCCACGACAGCTTCTTCTTTGATTGCTAGCGTATATAAAGCTCGTTAGTTGAAGCTAAAGAAAGTTACTTAACACACCTTTCATGTAAATATGCTGCATTATTTATAAATCGGAAATCAAAGATATATATTATGTTTTTATATTAAGCTTCCCTTCGGAAACATTTTGTACCTACTAACTGAATTTCTGTACATACATATATGTTAAAAAAATAGACCAGCTTTGTTTTTTCTATACCCTTTCACAGATAAAGCAAATAAATCAAATCTTCTTTTTTAATTTAGTAATCGCTTATTAGTATATAATATAGGTACATGTGTATTTTAGTATTACATTATATAATCACAGATGGAGCAATTAGTATCGGTAAATAAAAAGTTGTCCCTAGATTTAATTAGATACCGGTCTTATGGATTTTTTTGCAAGTGAACTTGTATATTTATATTCGCAATTAAGCTAATTAATATTTTATATGTGTCATTAACAATACAAGTTAAATATAATGTTAGTTTTATAATCTCATAACTTTATTTAGCAGGATATTATATTAAATTAGATAACATATTTACATAATTGATATACTTACTTATAAATTTGAGAAATTAAGTGTGAATATTATAATTTGTAATATATAATGTTAATTATGGTTTATTAATTATTTTTAAGGTTTCGTATCGAATAAAGAAAATAACGGAATCCGTATAGCATTACTTTGTTATCTATCTGTTTGTCCGTCTGTCAAGACCAGTTTCATTCAAACTACGTGGAGGTTATCAAGCTGAAATTAATATTGAATATTCAGTCTGTAGTTCCTTGGAGTATCGGAATCAAACTTTTAAGACAATACAATCTATAGATACGGTTTATCTTCGTTTTTGACATATTTGACGCGCAATCAAAACCTATAGGGTATTTGCCGTTAATATGAAAAGTTACACACACAACAAATAAAGATTATCTTAAAATTGAAATTTTGTATGTATATCACAGAAATAATATAAACATATCTATAGTGTATGATATAAATATAGCTTATTTAAGTTTGACCTGAACTTAAGATAAAGTTAGTAAATAAAATATATCAATTATTAGATTTATACATACTAGTACATACCACGATACTAGTCCTTATAGGTACTTAATGTATAAACAACACACAAATTCCATTTCTATAAATATAAATATTACTACTAGTTTTTATGAAACACTTTCAACTTACTGTAATGGCTGTACAAATGCAATCAATGATCATTATTTATTTTTTATCTGTCCACACTTGACATTAAAAAATATGGCGCTCGAATAATCTTACATCAATATTTGTTGTGAGTAATTTGAATAATTACTTATTGAATAAAATTAGATGCTGACAACCGTTTAAATTGTATTAATGAAACGAAAAATTTTAAATAGTGAGCAAAATTGTATCTAAGCTTGTTCTTTTGAATGTTGTTTCTAATAATTTAAGTGTCTCAAAGAAAATAAATGGTGATATACGAGAATTATATAAAGGTACGTTTAACATTTAACAAATCATATAATAATTAAATAACAATAAGCTCTAAAATTATTATTGTATATGTAATATAAAAGGGTTTGTGTGAAATTAATAAGCTTGAAGTCCGTCGCTACTTGCTAACTTAAAACCTGTTTAAAATGCCTATAAATACCTATTTAAAATGCGCCACGTCGAAATAGTAGGGTGAATAACATAGTAGAATCGTATTTTACAATACTAATGACCACCTATGGTTCCGTCCGCATTAATTAACCTATATAGTTTCATTTAAGAAATGTGTGCGTAAAGTATATTCTTGTTATTTAGCTAAAATGAAATATACATATGTTGATATACATCATCACATTGGGGCTTACGTGTAGAATATTTTTATTATAAATAATAATGTTAAATATAAGATAATTCGTTATTATCTTTATAAAAAAACAGTTTGTGTAGAAAGTGAGGACTTAGCCCTATTCGCCTCTCCAATAGCGCCACTGAGCTCGATCTTGGACGCTTAGCATCCAACCACTGCCAGCTATTTTGCGTATGGAAGACGACCTACATTACGGATCCTAGTGGTGATCGGTTCTGCGACAAATGGGATCAACCCACTGCCACTTGAGCTTGCTAATCGTTTGAGCTATGTCAATAACTTTCGGCTATCTAGCGTTGAATTTCTTTAAGATTATTCTATTATTTATATTTCACAAAAAAAAAAACTATAAAAGAAACTTCTTAATAAAAATACAGATAACACAAGTATATTTACACAATTTTTTTTACAACTTACGCACAGGCACTGTCAGTAAAATGCCTAATTAAAAATATATATTTTGTTTCCATTATCTCCGCTCGTGACCTGTCAGTCGCATTTCATAATTACTACTCAGTGATAACCTCATACATTGTAACAATCGCTTCATTAGTTGTAATTATACTGCAGATAACTTAATTATTAATGATAATACGTTATTATTAATAAATAATATTTTATTGCATTACGAAATCAATGCATTGGGTACAAATAAAGTCGAAATCCGGTGGAATTTTCTGATATGGAACAATAGTTAGATA
The DNA here is from genome assembly GCA_037127375.1 of Dione juno. NCBI lineage: Eukaryota > Metazoa > Arthropoda > Insecta > Lepidoptera > Nymphalidae > Dione > Dione juno. The sequence goes on from JAXRJS010000014.1 coordinate 6,282,389, forward strand.
ATAAATATTTAAGAAAATTCAATTCATATTCATATCATAAATTCTTCATTCTTGCAATGGATATTTTGTATTGATATTATAGGTATAAGCATACAAAAATTAAAACATGTGAAACTTGTCAAATACAATGCGATAGTTTTGGTTAGAGTATTTTTTTAAAAAAAGTCATATGGAAGTTATTTAAAATGTTTTTTTTTTATTTAGTTAACATGATAGAAGGAAAGTAATGATCAAAGTGATTCGCCCGTATGTACTTGTACTTTTTACGAATGCGCCGTTGAGTTCCCCAACTCGACACGCAATTTCTGGCAACTCTGGCAGCGGATAGCGCAGTCTTGACCACCTCGTTCTCTCTGCCTACTTTGCTTTAGGCAAGATACAGAGTGAAGCTGAAAACAACGCTCTTTACAAAATAAACCTAATGACGTAGCGTAAGCCCGTCGCTTTTAATAGTTTCGTCATTAACAGTCTATTCACCTTAATTGTATTAATATTCATTAGAAGTAGTGTTTATCGCTTTAATAGTCATCTGGAGGTGACTATTAAAAAAAAAACAATAAACTCTACTACTAATAAGCGTTTCAAATCTTTTAACCTTTATGTAAAACATTTGACTAGCATTTAAACAACCGCTTTGAGGCAACAAATAAAATTTACAATCACCTTGTAACCGAACTTAGACGTCTCAATTTTAGTTTAGTGTTTACAGCATCAAATTACTAAAGCTCACTAACTAATAACAGAACAAACAACTCAACTGTTCCCACTAAACGTTCATACCAACGGGCCACGATAATTAATCATAAATACACTGATCTCATTCCAAAATGGCCGTACGAACATAAATAGTTAGAATTAGACGGTTATTCTTGCCCACTCTACAAAGTTTCAAATAACATCCAATTATACACTATTCAGCGTTTAGAAATATTGTTAAAAAAATCATATATATATATATAAATATATATATTAACAATCGCTGACATTAATAAAAAAACGCGTAACGAAAGGTTTGACCCGGCTACCTACGCTGCGGCTAGTGATGTGCCTCATTGAGTACGATTATAATGTTTTCAAAGCATTGTCCCCATTTAGGTGCGTAATTAGTATCGATAAAACCGTACAAGTGTATGATTACTCGCACGTTTGAAGTGGTGTCCTTTTTGGTTGTGATAATTATATTTAACTGGAGGTGAAGAAATAACTAATGATTGTGATTGTACTTACAAAGATGCCAATGTCGTTCCATTTGGTATGTAATTGGTTATATTACGAGCTGTCTATAAATAATCTGTTTGTTAATAAAAACGAAATTCTAGAATATTTCTATAAAAGGGTCTAGATTTTTACATTAAACATTTATAATTTAAACTAATCTATAACCACATATTATTTATGTAAGTATAAAATAAAACAGATTAAAAACATCGACCCATTGCTACCAACACTACAATACAATACGTATAATCAAATTTGAAACAACAATGGCGCTCGCTGATAATTGCGGGCGTTCGTTCTAAAGTGGCTTTTGTCAAACCTCCTTTTTATATTACGAGACAATTTTGACACGTTAAGCCATTTTGATTAAAGCGTTTCAGTTCATAAAAATAATATTGTTAGAAGGGTACCGGTTTTTATTTGTCGAGAATATTTTTATTGGTTTTTTGTTGTTACAGATAATATATAAGTTAGGGGCGATACAGTAGCAATGGGGTTGCAATGAATTTCACATTTCATCCGTATTAGTTGTATATAAAATTATTAGATTATGTTACGCAAAAAATACTTTTAACAGTGAGGGTTGGCACCCGTTTATTAATTTTAATTTGGCTCTATTTAGATTCTAAATTAGTTATATTATTGAACGTTGTATTTTTTTAAATAATAATTTTTAACCGTTTGATTTATATTTTTGTTTTTTTCCAAACATCTGTAAATTTAAAATTTAAATAATTAATTGCTAAATGTGGCGTATATGTGTTTATACATGCAATTTATAAATATCAATGGAAGTTAAAATTAATATCAATAACATGGCAAGGCCGAGTCACTATTAGGTTTTGGATATTTATGCTTATATTATCTGCCATTAAACTTATTTTGACGCTTATCTTTTATATTTATTACGTATAAACTACAATATATACTACTAATTTACTTAACTCTACAACTAATTTAAAACTACTAATTTACTTAATAGTTTGATAGTGGTTCAAATTTTGCAAAAGGTTTTTTTGTTTATTATCACTTTCATAATGTATCCCGCTTATAGCAGAGTATATAAAGATAACTTAGTGTAAATACACTCCGTTTTCGATTTTCCACTAAGACTATTACAAGTTAAATGGCAGAGCTCAACGCCGTATGTTGCCGAACATGTTGTTGTTGCGAGATCTTGGACATCCCGTTGCGATATGACCCAATAAATAATATTTAATTCATTATTCTTCTAATTAGGAAAACTAAAAACGAAATAGAAAAACTATGGGAATTTTTTTTTCTGAAAAAAAAAAAATACTAAATACCTACCTAATTAAACTCCATGCCTCAGCAAATTATAGCAAAATTATTATGTCTTATGAATTAATCAATATAATAACAGTTAATTAAGATTAATTTTGAAGTTTTTTTTGTGGATTATATTTATAGTCGTATGTATGAGGAAAAAAATTACATTATAAATCAAAATCAGTATGTAGTAATTAATAGTCGATCATCTTTTGAAATTGTCTCGTTAATTGTCTTAACGAAGGCAAAAATTATGGAGATTTAAATGAGTTATAACTTAAAGGATACCATTTTTACACTGTTTTGAATAAAAAATAAAATAAAATTGAAGTGTCTGTGTGTAATTTTAAAATAACCGCTTTTTAATATATGCATATATATATATATATATATATATATATATATATATATATATATATATATATATATATATATATATATATATATATATATATATATATATATATATATATATATATATATATATATATGACATATAACAAAATAACATTTTTGTCTGTCTGTCTGTTTGTTCCGGCTAATCTCTAAAACGGCTGGACGGATTTTGACGAGACTTTCACTGACAGGTAACTGATGTAATAAGGAGAGTAACGTAGTACTATTATTTTAGAAAAACAAAATATAGAGTAAATTCAAGTATACTGAACATGTACTCGTAACATATCGAAACGAACGCAATTCAGTTTACTTAAGCGGCGAAGCGGTCTCTCTATATAGGTACAAATAATGGACAATTTTTACTTCTGTATATTTATTCATATATTTCTGCATTTAAAAAAAAACACACACATATTTACTTTATGCCATAAAATAAACTAAAACACACTAAATGATATAAATATTTACATATTTATTATCTTAGAGCAAATGTTTAACTAAAAATAATTTAATACTACCGCTTGCTATGTAAACAGTAGAATATTTATGCGAAAGTGCTTATCTCGTTCATCTACGGTGTCCATTTTACACCTTTCTCGAAATTGTTCACAATTAAACCTACAAAGTAGACGTAGAGATAAGACAATAAACGTCAATGGAGTTATCAGTGTCGTAAAGCTATAGTTTTATGTTGCTGACACTGGGTCAGTGATAAGTATAGTAAAACATATATATATGTATGTATGTATGTATGTGTATTTTTTTATATATATATATATATATATATATATATATAAGTATAGTAAAACATATATATATGTATGTATGTATGTATATGTATTTTTTTATTGTATATACTATAAGAAACAGTTGGATCAAAATAGAAATAGAAAATTGTGAAAAAAATGGAAATAATTCATTCTCTCCGAGTAGGAATCGAACCAACAAATAGTCGCGCTTGCAGGCAGACGCTGTGCCTCTGCGCCACGACTCCCCTCACAAGTCACAGTGCGCGACTCCGTTTGCTTGTATTGAAACCTAAAATCGGTATCGCTTTCGCCTAGGAATTATGAAATATATACATATATTATGTATTGTATGTACGTTTTTATTGTATATAATGTTAATATGGCTAGTCATTTTGAAGCCTATTTAGTCAATAGTAGATAAAACCGCCGGCTTTTTTTAACTTTTTTAATCTCACTCTCTACCGAAGGTAGGCAAGGTAGGCAATTAAAAATAATATTAGTGGTATCATCAAGAATATTAAAAAAAAAACGGTGTATTATTTAAACTCATATTATAATTATAAGCACAAGTTTTTTAATGAAGTGACATTAGCGAGGTGAATTGTGCTTAACTGGCTTAATAGAAATTAGTCACAATATATGTTTTTAGTAATATTAAAATAATTTGAAAAACCTCATATATAGGAGTCAGGAAAAAAAAGAGAACAGCCTACCTAAGAACAGAGCAGAACAAGTATAAAAATGTCTTCAGTATCAATTGTAAGGATCATATAACAATTATAAGCCATTTGATAATAACAAGTTATAGTGTGCCATTTTTACGCCACTAACGTGAAATTCCGTTTTATTCCGATTTCGTGGGAATTTCGAGAAATTATCCCCTTAGCAACGATACCCAAGGATATAGGTATGCTTTACAAATACCTAGTCTTAGTTAACTAGCAGACTATACTGTAATTTCGCCTGTGTGATGTTTATCAGTCGAGCGTTTTAACAAAATAGTTTTTATATATTGTTTTATGTTAAGCAAAATAGTTTTTTTTTAGCTTCTCTACATATCGATATATGGCGTAGATGTCCAAATATATATAAAAATGTCTTTATTTGTACTTAGTGCCTTTTGTTCAGCGAAAGTCCAAATAAGATGTTATTATTACTTACATACATACATACATGGTAATAAAAAACATCAGAATAATATAATTTAAATTAAACTTCTCATATAAACACGCATATATTGTACTACACCTGACAATTATTACCGCGAGTAACTTGAGTGGATTGTGAGCTAAAAAAAAAAAAAAAATGGAAGGTAGTCTACACGCGAACCACTCGTTAAAGTCGTCACAAGTCATACGGAACCAGAAATATGTACGTACATTGTTTATTATAAAACTAATGTAATCATTGTAACAAGTAATAACTCTTAAATATATGTTAGAGTTTTTTTTTTTCAACTCCATTTAAGTGAATTGATTTTATCATATATAATATCTTCTTCTCTTTATCTGTGGCTAACTATATACATGTTGTATGGTGACTGACATGTTTGGGGTGACTGACATGGTTGCTCTGGGAGCATGCACATGCCTAAGCCGCTGAACTTGGTATAGAAAATTTTGTATTATGAAACCCAGATTTACCATTATCAGGAGAAAATATATTACCCAGTATCAGGAGAAAATATATTTTCGAAAAATTTTAAATAACACGGGCAACGCCGTGAGTATAACCATAGGCGTAGGAAGAGAGGGGGGGCGGTTATAGTAGTGGGTCATTTATTTCAAAACCTAAAATAGATATGTTACATGATATTAATCGACATATAATATCTACACAATTTTCCTTATTTTTTCTAAGACAAGATTGATTACTTGAAGAGAAGTTTGAGAAATTTCATAACAGTTTTAATAGGTGCATATTATGTCAAGCTTACTGGGGATGACCACCCCCCCTCCCCACGTTGATCCCCCCCGGAAATGTACCTAGTTACGCAAATTATAATAACAAATTTAACTTGAAATATAGCATTAATATATGTCACCCAGGTCCAAGACATATTTAGGTTTTAGTTATACAAAGTGCTGCGTTGAATTCCATTCCATAAACTATAAAGACGGATGTGTCAAACCTTAAGCATATATGTACAATATTTATTATCTATATTATCTAAATGTATAGCAAAAATATTTTCCGTAAGCCGTCACTATTGTTTAAATAAATATTAATATATTTTTTTTATTCTTGAGTAATGGCGACATACCATTGACCAAGACACTATTTATACAGTCGTGTCATTATGTTCAGGATAAATTAAAGTTTAATTATCTATTATTGTTATCTGTGGATTTGTTTCATTTTTTTTATCTTGACGGATCTTGAGTGTTATGTTACTTTGAAATAACCATCTTCATCTTCACTTTCTACATTTTTGAAGGTTGCGAAAAATGTGAAACTGAAAGTGCTTTTTCTACCTAATTTGTGAAAATATAATGTACACCTTAAATAAGTATATTATACCTACATTATATAGGTAGTCAATGTATATACATTTAATTTCCTTTTCCCTACTAAGTCAAAATGCAGAGTTTAGTTGAGCAATGCCTTTTAATTGAAGAATGTTTTTGTGCCATAAACAATAATACTTTCTTCATTAAATATTTTAAAATACATTTTTCTTTATTAAATATATAATGCATTGACAGCCCCCAGTCACAATTCCTTTAACAACTATTTTCTATTTTAAAGGCTGTATAATGTTAAGCCTTGTTTAAAAATTACATACGTATCGTTTGACAGTTTGAGTGATAATTACTTTGTCAAAGTTCCTAAGTTATAGTTTGTCTGTATCTTTTTATGTTTACGGATAATTAATAATATAACCAATATAATATATTGTGTACGAGTATATTATTAATTATTACATATTATCTTGACTATAATTATGTCGTGACACGATATAATTAAATTGTGTTTTAAAAATGATATTTATTCTAATATTATTTCTTTTGGCTATATATGGAAGTCTTTAATCTTTTAATTAATGTTGTTAACGTTAGACATAATCGTGTACCTATATGAAAATATGAGTCAATCGTGGCGCAATGAGACAGAGTGTCTGACGGCAAACGGGAGGGTATTAGGTTCGATTGCCCCTCGGAGGTGTAAACTTTTGACGTTTCCTTGCAATTCGCGGCGTTGATTCACTCAACACGCGTTGTCTCGAAAAGCGGAAAGCGGAAAAAAAAAATTAAATGAAATATCTTCTAGGTATGATTATTTAAGACAATTTTTAGTAATGTAGTATACGTTTTATAGTAATGAACAGACTTGCGAATAAAATATACTTATTTATGTAGGAATAAGGTACCATTAACAGATAACATGGATATATTATAAGTAACTGACTTATAAGATTCCTTCCCTATATAGATTATATACTCGTACTTAATGGTGGAGGTTTTCAAGGTTTTTTTTAATATATTTATATATATATATATATATATATATATATATATATATATATATATATATATATATATATATATATATATATATATATATATATATATATATATATATATATATATATATATATATATATATGTTTATATTGTATATATGTTTTCATCTAGAGCTAATTGCGTGTTGATTGGCGGAACTCAACGCCGCGCTTTCTCTTGTTACCAGAACGTTCACTGTATTTTTAAATATGTGGGTATATGAAAAAAAGACAGGCTAAGTTAAGTTTTATTAAATTTATTTTCTCTATAACTGACCAATCTCCGTCGTGTCATCTCCATTCTACGTGGCATTGGTGAAGCAAACTGAGCAACTGGCACGCCTAAAAGACAAAATTTAAAAAAAAATCTAACAATAACACGAGCTTCTCTACATCTACCCGCATTTATAAACATTTTTTTTAACTTCCAAAGCAGTACTTAGAAACTCTTAAGCTATTTACATACATACATACATCCATACATACATTATTCGTTATTAGTGTTGCTCTGTAAACGTGGGTGGTACGCGGTGGCCTTGTAACGACGTCCGACATTTGCTCATTATAATTGCACTGGCCGTTGATACTAATTATGGGTCATTTGAAAGTTGGAGAACGTCTAAAAACTGTTTGTGTATGCGAGTTAATTTTTTTTTAAACTTAAATGTGTTCATTACTTCAATATTTGCATTCAAAAATGTTAATTTACAAAGTTATAAACTTATAAAGATATATAGATTAAATATGTTTTTTTTCTAGTCGATACAAGTTTGAGTTTAATTTGTAATTTGCAATTCATTTTTATGGTATGTTTTAGACTTATTGGAAATAATGTACGTAATCGTATATTTATGTAAGCAATTTCAATATTTCAGGTTGATTTCACTTTTTTCTAGTAACATATTGAAGAAAATTTATTACTTGTATTTACTTAATATTAACATATATCATAGATTTGAATAAATCATGATTGATAAGGCTTTCTCAGTTCTTATATAAATTATAAGATAATAAGGTAAATAAATTCTCCTCTATGGCACAATTATAAAGTATATGACATAATTTGAAGTTCAATTTATAGAGGCAAAAATATATTAAATGTAATATCATAATTTTATGTTCAACTAGGGACTATCCGCGTGCATTGGCTTGGAATTTGACTAAAATGCATAAAATGGTGATTTATATGCTAACATATGAAATTTATTAATATTCATTTATTTTTTAAAGTATCCTTTGTGCGTGTTGTGGAAATTGTTGTTAAAATTAACGAGTGAAAGTGTAACAAAAATATCTCACTTTCGCATCAATAATATTAAAAAGGAAAATTCTTTATGGGAATCTAGTCAATGACAGAACTATATTGTATAAAACATACCAAAACGCACACACAAATTGTAATATACAATTAAACAACATTACCAGTATAATGCACTGCCTCTTTGCCATCAACGTTAACGTCAACAAGACCGTGCAATTTATAAAATACTCTCATTATTTCTTTCCATACTTCATAATTCTTAGTAAAACGTAAGCGTATGTGCAAGCGGTTGATAGATTAACCGGCCGGCGGTCGTTTAGCGGTAATCTTTGCTTAATTTAATTTTAATAGCCGTACGCCATTACAAGGATACCCCGTCCAACGTAGCCTGTTATTTGTGAGCTCTTAGCGTAGGAAAATTTGCGTTACGTATATGAATTATGATAATATATTGCAATTATAAATATTTGGATAGATTGTATTTGCATGTGTTAGTAGTTTGTAGTTTTGAGGCCGTCGTGGTGCAGCAGTTGCAACGTTTGACTGTGAAACGCGATTGTGGGTTTGATTCCTACTTTGGGGAATGATATGTTTTCATTTCTTCTAGTACCTAATAAGATAAAACGTGATGTTTAATTCCGCCTATACGCAATAGGTCGAAAGTTTGGCTAAAAGCACACACACACACATATATATATATAACATATATATATATATATATATATATATATATATATATATATATATATATATATATATATATATATATATATATATATAATGTTAGTTAACAATAAATAATTTAATAGCAGAGATTGTCAGAGATTTGTTTAATAAATATCATCTTAGGTTTCAGGACATCAATTTATGGGGAAAAATAATTTATCCTATCCTATTCTTTATACTATGAGTTTCCTTAAAAAATATAATATTTCGCAAACCAGAAAAGGCGGGGAAGCTAGTGAAAAGACGCTCTGTTTTCCACTTTCCTGAGTGGGAATCGAACCCACAACATACAGGATGTCATTCCCCCATTCATGTTTTTCTTATTTAGGACATGGTATAAAGAATTCTAAATTCACACATTCTTCCAGGTCCAGACATCCCCGGCTTCCTCCTGCAACCGTTCCGCAAGCCAAAGCGGATCAGAACAGCGTTCTCTCCGTCACAACTCCTCAAGCTGGAGCATGCCTTTGAAAAAAATCACTACGTCGTAGGTGCGGAGAGAAAACAACTGGCGCAGGCGTTAAGTTTGACAGAAACGCAGGTAAGGTTTAGTGCTTTAGTGTTTTAGTCTTAGTGATCTATTTCTCCTATATATATATATATATATATATATATATATATATATATATATATATATATATATATATATATATATATATATATATATATATATATATATATATATATATATATATATATATATATATATATATATATATATATATATATATATATATATATATATATATATATATATATATATATATATATATATATATATATATATATATATATATATATATATATATATATATATCTATATATATTATATATATATATATATATATATATATATATATATATATATATATATATATATATATATATATATATATATATATATATATATATATATATATATATATATATATATATATATATATATATATATATATATATATATATATATATATATATATATATATATATATATATATATATATATATATATATATATATATATATATATATATATATATATATATATATATATATATATATATATATATATATATATATATATATATATATATGTATATATATATATATATATTCCAATCAATATTTTTGTAATATTATTTATTTATTTAAATATGTAATGTTTAATTGAACGTGTAGTTGAATTTTTTTATACCTATGCTTCTCTTTAAGTAGTTTTCTATCTATCTATCTATTAGTGTCGATTAACACTTCAAAAATAATAATAATATTTAATATCAAGTCAGTCATTTGCCACGTCAGCATGTTAGGCAGAGAGATCCTACTGCTAAGATTCTCCATTCTCCATTTTCCGACTGTTTCACAAACGTTGCGTGACTGAAAGCGGTATCTAACACCGCGTTTTGTTCAACCCGAATTTTACATATAATTATTTCCTTTATTTACTTACATAACATATAGCGATACGGCAAGTGAATATACATATATAGTGAATATACATATAGTGTATAAGTCAAATAAATGCCAATAGGCAATACTATGTTTATTTCAAATGTTCTACAGTCTCGAGACAGACTAGACAGAGTAACTGGTAGTATCAGCAATAGTATAGTAGTTATCTTACATATATATCTTACACAATAATGTATGTTTGTCTATCTTTAGTTAATAAAGCTGTAGTGGATGTATAGCAGGGTAGCCGGAAAGACACTAGTGTGCAGACTCTCTGTTCGCCATATTTTCAAGACATTTGCTTCTTGAATGGCTTCAAGAGAGAAGAAATTGAAATAATTCATTCTCCTCTCATGGTAATCGAACCCGCAACCGTCGCGTTTACAATCAGATGGATGCTATATGTAGATGGATAATAAACAACTTCAATTACATTAAAACGAAACGTTAGAGGATATTAGCAGTAAATAGCATATATATAAATTATATTATATTAATAATAATAAATTTACAGTATCCATATATGCCTATATGAGATGTATTTTCACATGTGTCGATCTCACTTAACAGGGTAGGTCACTCGATAAATACAACGTTTACGGCAATGTTAATGGAATTGAGTATATTAGATATTTAAGCTTCGTTTTATTGAAGTTAATATCATATTAAAGAGGTTTTACTTTGAAATTCATTAGACATTTTGCTTGTATATGTATATTCTATAGGTAGGTAATATAATGAAACTGGATAGCTTGTTTGTTAGATAGCGCTAATCTTAGGAACTACTTGTTGGGGTTGAATTAATTTTTTGATTTTAATGTCTGTTTAGTGAGAAAGGTTATATATGTGAAATTAAATGTGGTTTAGTTGTAAAAACAGTGTCGAAGATACTGGAGGAAGGTCACGTAAAAGCACGAGGAAGCCCCGGAGAGCATGTATGAAGAGGTTAATGACAGTGGACGAGGCGGAAGAGGTATGCAGGAACCGCAGCGTTTGGCGCTCCGTTCTCTCTGACTACTGTCGTTATAGTTTCATTCTGGAAGTGTACCAGCGGTAACAGTTACTCTGGCCACTTAGAGCATATCATACACATGTCTCACTAATTTCCATTTGACTGTGGAGGCGAAGCCGCTTTAAATTATTATATACTTTTATATATAATAATATCCAGAATTTGAATCTATACCCTTCATTTTAACAAAAACTTGTCATGTACATACATACACACACACATATATATATATACATATACACACACATATATATATATACACATACATACATGCTAATTTTCCTTTATTTGTTTAATTGGAAGTGGCGTTACAATAACGAAATCGCTAGCCACGAGTAGTATCACTTGTTCAATTTAAATTGTATAAAAACTATTAAACGCATCGTAATTACGTTCATTAGGAGTTGCGTGTGCCCTGTACTGTCAGCATATGTGAATGGAGCAAACATTTAAGTATTTAAATTGAGAACTATTGGTAGCGTTTAGTGTGCCTTACTGGTAGTGGGTTCAATTCCCACTCGGAACAATGATATATAAACGGTGAGCGGAGGGTCTTGACTTTACGTTGTATCCCGCATGTAGGAAACCGTTCCCCAGTTTCTCCCTTTCGAGACATTATTTGTTGGGTGGCGGATCTTAACGCCGCGCTTTATCTTGTTCCCGAAGTGTCGAAAATAGAAAAAACCGCCTTAACAGGCAAACGCTTGGCGCTGTGCCCCAGTGTCTTAACACAAGGTTCTTTCCGCCAACCATGCTATGTGGGAACTTAAAAAACAAACTTAAGCTCCATCGTTATATTACAAAACAATATTATAAAATATTTTAAATAACATTTAACGAATTCTTGCTTAACCGTTTCTTAATATTTACATAAGCTCTATATTTCTTTATAAGAAGATCATAGCAGTAATAAATAGTATATGTTCTAATGACAATTTTTACAAATATTCTTAAATTTTCATATATCTTTTAGAGTACAAGATCTTGCCAGTGACTTCGCCCCGAATTAAATGGATCTAAGAAAAAAATGTAAAAAAAATATAGAATCTAAGTTGATTTCTCGAATTAATTGACAGTGGATAGCCCACTCGGAACGATTAATATGATGCAATATAGCCTACAGCCTCCCCAAACAAATGGACTATAGGTGCAACACAAAAAAAAATCAATTAAAACCAGTACTTCCTAAATTAAATGCAGTCAATCACACAAACGTCAGCTTAACAATATTAGTATTATAGATTAATATATATATAAAAAAAAATAATACAATAAAATTTTTTCTGCAGACCATACAACCACGCCCGGGTGTGGCCGACTATTAGCCCAGTTTCTTCAGCATTTACAGCTGAATGGAAACGATTGTTGCGGTTTCACATCGCGGCATTGACTTATACTTAGTAATGTGGGCCGCGTTATCAGTGCTACCACATTTTCTAAATATATATTAATTATATATATATTACAATATGTATAAAGGCTATTGTAATTTTCAAGCTCAGAGTGTCTCGGCTAGGTAGGTTAGGCCAGGTTATAGCAGTCTATATGAGGAATACAGGGTAAAGTTATAATAAAAATACAATAAAGTACCATTATTATTGAATTGGATGTAAATCAGGATTTGCAGCTCCTCTTGATATCTATGCAAGTGCTGTAACTTATTAAAATTTAGTTTAAATTACACTTGAAGTAATATCTAAAGTAAACATTCAACAAACATTCAATTCTTAACGCTTAAGCACAGCATGAGGAGTGTCGCGGCGCAGAGGCACAGCGTCTGCCTCTTAACACGACGGTTTGTGGGTTCGATTCCTACTCGGGGAGAATGTATTATTATCAATTTTCTCCGCTATGGTAACAAGACAAAGCACAGCGTTGAGTTCTGCAACTCAACAGGCAAAATCTGAAAAGGCGGAAAGTGGGGAACGGAGTGTCTTGACACCAGGTTCCTTCAACCTACGGTTCCCTCTGCCTACCCTGTTATGTGCGGGTTACAGCGTGAAGCTAAATAAAACTACACCATAAGTAAGGTATATCAACATAAGCATATAAAACGTTTTCGATTCGCTTCAATGCAATTTACTTTGCGTTACATTATATGACTTAAATGTTAAGCGATAACTTAATTTATACAATATTTTATGTTCGAATGAAACGGCGTTAGTAAGTAGTTTTACGATTTTGTATTGTTATTTTATATGAGACGAGGTGTATAGTCCGCAATTTCATTTGCGTGGTATATAAAGCTTTTTCCTGGTCCCTTTGGAAGTTTGAGCTTTCCTCTCTTAGTGCTTCTGTACTCCTCAAGGACCCTAAATCCTAAATATCAGGTTCCTATGGTGTGTGATTTTGGCTGTATAATGTGTGCCACTTAGTAACGGAAGAGTTATATATTATATATTTAAGAAATATATATGATATAGATTATTATTAAAATAGTATTTTTTAAATTCGGTTACAATATATATACTTTAAAAGTATTGATCTTGATATACAATAATTTCTATTATATATACATACCTATACATACCTATATACGAGAATAATTTCAATTGATTTACATTCTTTTTAATAAGCACGTAATTAATTTATAGCAAATCCATAGTTATTTTAAACGTCCTGTATAGTAAAGTCACAACACGGCAATACAGCAGGATCATTTAAGAAATAATATGCGCAAGCGCAGTCAAACGTGGCACACAGTTTTTATCAATCTGAGAGCGTGTTGTTAATTTTTACAATTAACATCGAAAATTGCTAAGTAATGAGCCGTAAATAGCTCATATGTTTATTGCATTTTGATGATACTTTTCCCGTTCTTGTGGCGAATGAAATTTTTTTCCACCGTGTAGTTAAGTCTTGGTAATATAAGTTTGTATTGTAATTACATTGAGATTTTTGTATTATTGTTTAGCATTTATTGATAGTTGATCCATTGTGGTGCAGTTTTTTGTGTAAGCGTGATGTTTGTGGGTTCAATTTCGCCCCGAAGGTATTATTATCATTCTCCATCTTTATAAGTGTTTATAACAAAAAAACAGTGTTTAATTACGCCACTCAACACCCATTTTCTTGTAAATTCGTGTGTAAAGTAGGAAATGGTATGTCTTAAGACTAATTTGACTCTGTCTACGATGGTGCGGGAAAAATGAGATTCGTATCCACTACGATTGCATCACATTGTTTTATATTTTATAATATAACCTTCACAATTAACATATTATAGAAATTAAAATACCATTAAATATTTTACATCGCATTCAGTGTTGCCAACCATAAAAAAAAGTTATAAAGCGTAAATATTTTCTCAACGTTTTCCACAGTCCCAATAATCAAATTAAGTGCGTAAACATTCCGTAATAACTGTATGTTGGCAGCAGCTGTACAATTTACTTAATAATATAAAATTACTAAACAGGTAACAGGTCCTCTTCGTATGTTGTTTTAATATGGCAACATTGTGCATTAAACCACATAAAACTGCCTTAATTATTATTAATGGGATAAGTATAGAGGTTTTTAATTGTTATAGAGTTAGACGATGTGGCATTTGCATGTGGGCTCCTTTGCCACGATTTTTCTAAGAGCTCGTTATAATTAATATCAAGATATAAAAAGATGTAGATATGTTTTATACTTTTTAATGACGAATTATTTAAATAAGCTTACTATTAAATGATAGATTTTTTTGCTTTACGCTGTATCCCGCTCGTAGCAGGGTAGGCATACAGAGGGAACCGTAGGTTGAAGGAATCTAGTGTTAGGACACTCCGTTTCCCACTTTCCGCCATTCGAGGCATTGTGTGTTGAGTTGCGGAACTCACCGCTGCGCTTTGTCTTGTTGCCAGAGCAAAGAAAATGGAAATAAGTCATTCTCCCCGAGTGGGAATCGAACCCACAAACTGTCGCGTTTACAGGCAGACGCTATGCCTCTGCGTCACGACGGTCCTCAAAATTACACGTTACTTTCAAATATATGCTTTAATAATAGATAAAAAAAATTCTTTCTCTATATCTATATTATAATCTGTAGATATTTATTCCATGAAGTATAGGTGTCATAACTAAGCTAACCCCTGTCTGCCCCCCGGGGATACCGTGTTAACATAACGACGCCCCGCAAACATCTGAACTGAACTACGAAACGGGATGATCCATTCGATATATCTCTTACAATATTTGCTTGAATTTATCATTTATTATCTGTCTATGAAGTGAATACAGGTTCGAATTTAAGTTATAGAGTACTGTAAGAATATCTTGCACAGATAGATATAATCTGGGTAATTAAAAAAAAGGTAAAAGAACCGTTATCTATATATATTTTATAATCTGTAGAGTATTAGCTATAAGGTATGAATGTTATCATTTTATTAGTTTCACGTTTTATCCTTAGCGAGGCGGCCTCTTACGTCTCGTCAACTGTCGTTCACCTCTTCATGCATGTCCTCCGATAAATCCTCATGCTTTTAATGTGACGTTTCCTCCAGCATTATTGCAGCAGCTTTTACCACTGACTTTGACTGACTGACAGGTGAAGATTGTATTTGAACTGGATCTCTTTTTAACATGCATTCTCCTTTTGCATAATGTATATATATATATATATATATATATATATATATATATATATATATATATATATATATATATATATATGTATATATATATATATATATATATATATATATATATATATATATATATATATATATATATATATATATATATATATATATATATATATATATATATATATATATATATATATATATATATATATATATATATATATATATATATATATATATATATATATATTTATATTTTATAATATGTAAAAAATTTATTACAATTAAAATTAGTTAAATAAATAATAGATTTTTATTAATTCACTATACAAATTTGTCCGTAATTTACAATACAAATAATATTCCACAAAATACAATCCAGTATCACAACCCCTCTGGCCTCTAAGTGCTTTTGGGCGGGCGGGTAAACACGGCGCCCTGCGGTACCGCCCAACTTATACGAGTATCATACGATTTAATGTAACTATATCTTGTATTGATAAGGCTATCATTGGAATGCCATCGGCTGTTAACGCCATGATCGCTCCTCAATTTTTCTTAGAAAAAAAAACAATAAGTGGTACGTTTTTATAAAAGAAATCGTTTATTAGAAAATTTGTTTACAAAACCAAACAAAATATTATACAAATGCTACTAAAATATTAAATTTCGTACAGGAACCCTTGTTAATCTGATGTGGGT
The DNA here is from genome assembly GCA_037127375.1 of Dione juno. Taxonomy (NCBI): domain Eukaryota; kingdom Metazoa; phylum Arthropoda; class Insecta; order Lepidoptera; family Nymphalidae; genus Dione; species Dione juno. The sequence goes on from JAXRJS010000014.1 coordinate 6,299,271, forward strand.
GAATGCCAATACGCCCCAACGCCCCTTAATCATGATCTCGTATTTGAAGTATCTGATCCAATTCTCTTTCTCTACATCGTTTTATTTAAGAGAATAGTTTTTTTTGATATTTTATACTGGAATGATTTCTTAATGAAAATAAAATGGTGTTGATGAAATATTGCAAATAGTCGTACCTACGTTGACTTTTGACATTTGACTTTATAACACGATAATTATGGGTTCGATGCCCACTCGAGGTTATAAGTTCTTTTACATACTGCTCTGGTACACATAGCGCATAGTTTGGTTCTCGCTAAACGCAGCAAGGTGTCAAAGTCGGCTGGCTAGTGGAGAACGTAGTGTCTCAACACTGGATTCTCTCTGCTTACACTGATTTAGAGAAAGCTGAAAACTAAATCTATTTGTTAACATAATTAACTACTTTAATAAAAGCACATGAATAAATATATATATTTTTTAAGATAAGCTTTCCAAGTTCAATTAAAATATATTCATAAAGCCAAGTGATGGGTATCCTTCTTCATCTCTCATTTTATGTTATATTAATTTGTTTACAAATGAAAATATTGTTCACCGTAGCGCAGTGGGACAGCCACTGGCTATAAATACAATGGTTGTGACTTCGATACTCGTTCAAGGGAGCAAATTATTTTCGTTTCTTTTGCTCTAGTAAAATAAGTCAAATCTCGAATTCAGGCGAAAAACAGAGAGAGGATTTCTGCCTTTACACTATAATCAAGAAAAAGCTTCTAAATACTCGTACAAATTATAATCGTTCATTAATATATGCAGATGAGATCTTTAAATATCATTTGAAAAATTTAATATATTATTTAAAATACGGCATGGTCTACTGGGCGGGGTCTCGTGGCGCCGCTCACGCCGGAAGGACGGCAATCGAGCCTGGGGTTGGCTCACACCGAACTAATTACGAATAAAAACCATAAAAATTCTTTTATCATTCAGTAATTGGCAGAAAAACAACCATTTTCATAATAAATTGTTGTAAGTAATTAGCTGTTTGAATGAAATGATTCATGATGGAGATAAAAGTTAAGTAGCTTTATATTGTTTAACATACATACATTCATATATATATATACTTACATAATATATTATTATATATTATCATTTTTGATATCTTTTGGAGATATGCTGAGAAAATATAGTGTAAAGGCAATTTGTCCTCCCTCCACTTTCTGCGCATTGGTCTCATGAGACTATAATTTTTTTTAAGGTCCGCAACTTAACATGCAATGTCTCGAATTTTGGCGGAAAACGGAGTGTCTTAACCCTATGTTCTTTGTTGTCTAAAGTGCTATATGCTGAATATAGGGTGGAGCTGAAAAAAACGTATTTCTTCCTACAGGCACCTACAGGATACAAGTAACTTAGACTCGTCAATTATACAATATCTTCAATTTATTATACAAATTGTAAAAGAGCTATTTGTCTTAAAACAATATGTAAATGTAGGTTTTTTTTTCCACTAATAGTTTAACAGTCCTATTGTCTACACTTAAAATGAATTGTTCTTTCTTAGATTGCTAACAAGTAGGTGCGTTTAAATACGGATATAGCATCACAATATCCTGTATTTCCCCGGATATTTCCACGGCCTAACGCCTTTTTTTGTATAATTTTTATTGCCACTAATAAATATTCAATACGTATGTGGGTAGATATGTGTGTACGTCCGTCATAACTTTTCTAACGGAATATTTATTGGAAGGTATCGATAGATTAATGAACTTGGAAATGATAGCCGTATATTAATATTAATAATTTTGATGTGTTTCAACTGGCAACATTTCCTTTGGATAATATTTTTCTGTTTTCATTTATTTACGTATATATTAAATTGCTAATTTAACATTTAATTGGGCAATTAAGATAATTCATTCATCTGAGATATAGTGATTTGAGTGGATAGTAGAGAAAGGAGTAATTTGCCACTGGCATAGTTATTAAACAAAAAAAAAAAAACTATATTTTCGTAAGTTTTACATAGTATGTCAATTGTTCAATCGAAATTACAATATCTTTCACACGTTATCTCATAGGTAATATAATCTTTCTAATTTCTGTAATAGTGCTATTATCAATCAATTATTTTTTATTCTTGTTTCCGGTGATACTCAAGACGGAGGTACATGTATAATAAAACCATTCGAACATCATAAATCATATATAATAACTTGGTGAAAGACCTGTTGGATTAGTGGTTGCGATTGCTATATCTAATACCATAGGTTCAAATTATATATATATATATATATATATATATATATATATATATATATATATATATATATATATATATATATATATATATATATACATATATCTTCATGCTCTACCCTACATATTGCAGGGTAAGCGGAGGTAACGTAGAGTTAAGACACTCCTTTTCTCCGCTAAATAGAATACACGCTGTTCTAGTGCAATTAGAAAAAGTGCAATTTAAAAAAATTGTCTCTATATAGTTAGATAAAGGAAAATTGAGTGAGATGTCAGCAAGATCTGGTATTTTCTTATGACGTCGGAGTACTAAGGCATATGTATGTTGCCAAGTTGGAAGAGAATATATGTTAAATTACAAAACAAAACAATAACGAATTAAGGGCCCCCATGTTTTTTCCCCTAAACTTGGGCCCCGACTGACTTTACAGTATAAACGTGACTACTCGTGACGATGGTAATTCAAGGTGGTGGCAGTATGTTATATAGGATACTTATTTGACAATATTAAAATGTCTAAATCTAAAATCCACACGGCCATTAATATAACGGTAAAATGTAAAAAAAAATTGGCAAAACTTTGGGTTATACCACTTGAACTGGCGACTTCAATTATAACTTAACTTACTAAATAAAAACGGTTAACAACACAAAAGCACAACATTAATCACAAACCAACTACCGTACAGATACTACCCAATTATAGCTAACAATATACCTATTATTCACATGTAATTGATCTTACACGACCAGCGCACCATCTGAAATTTGTCGCATAATACTATCGCCCTCTCTTTCCCACTAATGGAGTCGACGATAAAGTAATAAGCAGACAAATAGCTTTCCGCTTTAAATTTGACTCTATTCACCCCATTGCGTATCCCAGCATCCCCATACCGTTGCCACCCCCATTTTTATCTCACCAAATCCACTGGGGGTGTAATTGAGTACATAAGAACTTAATAGCATTTCGGACCACCCTATATTTATTTAACGGGTAGCGTTATCCGGATTTTCCCTTCCATCAAAATTGTTTGGCGAGACTTATGTCGTTATAGCACCAGCTGTCCGGACCTTATAATGTATGGATGTGGCTCGTTTAAAGGGCTCAAAGTGTTTTGGGCGAGATAATGGCAGATGTGGCACTCGAATTAAATTTCATTGTTCCCATACAACACAATGTGATGTATTAAATTTGCATCAAAAATATATAATAGGTTAATCGTGTCTGATATTATGTTGGTTTATGGCGGCTCTTGAAAGAGTTGGTCCCGTGAGATTACTACGAGTATGACATTAGTGTGTGCTTCCTTTTGGTTTGTTTTTGATGATGTATAAGAACTGTCATAGTTATCTTTATGGGATTTTTAGATTCTTTAAGTATATAATTTTCTTTTTCTCTCTTTAGTTTTGTTTTAGTATCATTGGAAGGGCTTAAGTAATATTTTTCAATGAAATTATCATATCTATACAGTATGTATACTATATACTTTTTAATGATATATGACAATTGCCAATTCGGGTAGAAAGCGAAGAATGGACGGTCTTAATACTAGGTTTCCTGCTAACCTGCTATTTGCGGGATAAAGCGTGATGCAATTTATTTAAAAGAAAAAAAACATTAAGTAAATATTTGTTAAGAGTAATATTGGTATAATATTGTATGTGCGTATGTAGAGCTCGTATGGATTTATATGGAATGAATTTTGAATATATATATATATATATATATATATATATATATATATATATATATATATATATATATATATATATATATATATATATATATATATATATATATTGGCGCATAGTCGCATCGTCTGTCGAAAGCTCGGTTCGATTCTCACTTGGCGAAAACTACTTAATTAAATTTTCTTCGCTCTGATAAAAAAAAAAGCGCGGCGTTGACTTCCGCCACTTAATACGCAATATCTTAAAAGGCGTAAAACAGTGAACGGAGTCTCTCTCTGCCTAACTTGCTATGTACGGGATACAGCGTGAAGCTAAAAAAAAAACTTTTGAAATGTTAATTTTTTTTTAAATTAATTGTTAAAAAAAATATTTGTGATTTATTCGTATACCTTAATATTATTTATATTACCATAGCCTATGGTTAGATAATAATTTAATCTATTTCAAAATTTTATACGTAATTGGTAAAACAATGGGCTCACTTTAGATATATCTCGTAATTGCAGTCATATTTTCAAGGATATTTTTGATTCCATTCTATTTGATTAGAGGTTACCCCACTATAGTATATAAATATTTGTAAATAAATTGATATACGCCATTCAACTTTTAAGACGAAGGCGACGGTTATGAGTTCGAATCCCACTAGCATTAAAATAACTAGAATTGCAGTTATACACGGAGAGCGCAGAACTACTGCTTAGCAAGCAGTAGATAGCTCTGTACAATATGTTTCATAATTATATAAGCTATTGTATATAGAATTTTCTTTTTTCTATAAAAAAAAAAACCTTAAACAAATTTATAAACTGATATGTATAGTTACAACGTTGCACCACCACGACAGACACATAGACAAAAGACAGGTATTTTTATTCTAAAAAATAAACAAGAAATGTTAGATATCAAGATTTACTATACCAAAAACCATGTAACTTCCACCTACACGGGCTAACACCACAAAAAAAAGGAAAGCCCCCATAAAATTTCCCATTACTTGTTAAATTACAAGCGTATCCGTCTATCTGGTCCCATAGGCCAATTTATATGTACCATTGAACGCAACATTTATCATTTGTCCCCTGGGATCCTGGTCCCTTACAAGTTAGTGCGGTGATGTCGTGGTATATACTTAAATGTTGGGGTTAATGGAGATTTTTGCTCATGATTTACTTTATTATTAAATAATTTTGTTTTTATTAATTACTTGAAATATGACTTGAAGGTGTATATATATATATATATATATATATATATATATATATATATATATATATATATATATATATATATATATATATATATATATATATATATACCATTATCAGTATTACTTCATATACATACATAATTATTTTGTATTCATAAAGGCTATTCAAGCAAAATTACATAGAAAAACGTAATTTTAAATGTCAATCTTTAAACCATAAACATCAATGTAGAAAATGTTTCTCTCAACAAATTGTATAGGAACTAAAATCGTAAATATTCTCCCATATTATCATAGCATTCGTGATTACGATCACACTGTATAAGTATTGTCCATAAATACAGGATGTATTTAAAGGTAGTAAATTTATTTACAACGCTAAATGACTACTTCGACAATATGTTTAACAAGGTGTTATGAAAAAAGGTTGGCTCGGTGTTTCATGAAAGTTGAAATGTTTGTTATATTGTGAGTAATTTTGATCTTATATATTGTGGAGATAACGGATTCGATTTTGAACGGAGAATTTGTCTTTTTTTTGGACTTTTCGCTTATTTAGAAACATGAGACATGGCTATCCCGCTAGGGTAAAGGCGTGAAGCTATATTGAATTTAACGTGAATATATTGACTGGAACGCCAAATATATAAATATATATATATATATATATATATATATATATATATATATATATATATATATATATATATATATATATATATATATATATATATATATATATATATATATATATATATATATATATATAAATTTGTTGTAACTAGTATGTATACTACTGGAATTCGCTTAATTAAAAAAAAATCCTATTCAAAACTATCAAACACATACCCACTTCTCAAAAGTCGGTAAGAAAACAGTTAATTCTAAATAACACTCATTGTTCGGAACGCATGGATCGCAAATGTTCGCACATAGCCCGTAATCACGGGGCTTGTGTCTTTACAAGTTTAACACGTTTTAAATACGATTAACTTTTAAAGTATTGCTTCATGAGTTAATGTCTGTTTGTGTGTATTTATATTGTACATTTAATGGACTGTTATGTGATATACTAGCTTTTACATGCAGCTTCGTCTATGTAGAATAGAATAGAATATAGAGGCACAGCGTCTACCTGTAAACGCGACTGCTTATGGGCTCGATTCCTATGGGGGTAGAATTAATTAATTTCATTTTATTCGCTCTGGCTACAGGGCAAAGCGCGGCGTTGAGTTCCGCCACTCAACACGCAATGCCTCGAAAGGCGGAAAGTGGGGAACTAGGTATCTTAACGCTAGGTTCCCTCTACCTAACCTGGTATGTGCGGGATATAGCGTGAAGCGTGAAAAATAAGGTAGGTACGGTGAGCGTAATTTTCTTCTCGCCTACTCTTCAACAAACGGACTATATAACACTAAAATTTTCAACTTGAACAAGTCTATTCTGAAATGAGCGCTAAGATTTTTGTTACTTAAATGAATAAAATATCCACATATACATATACAGACAACGCCAGGCTTACCAGCTAGTATATTGCCATATTTACTCAAAAGTCACGTGTCATTAAACTATAAAGGGTGTTCGAATATTCAATGTATAAATATATAAGGCTAATGTAGCGTGGCGGTAAGTTGTCGAAAATATTTGGGGATATTATTGTCATATATTCAATCATCTGTATTCAGTTGTTAAGTGATTTTGTAATGCTTGACTATTGACTTTCTTGTGGGAGAGAGAGATAGAGGAAGGAAATTACTATATCCGGTTTTTGGCTATAGAAAAATTAGAAATTGGAAGATAATTATGATTTTTTTATTAGCTTTACAGCAGGTCTTCTACTTCGCTAGCAGAGCACGAACGGAGTGTCTTAGCTAAGTGTTAAGACACTCTGTTCTTAGTTTCCAACCGCATTAAAGACACTATGTGTTAAGTGACTGAGCTCAACGCTTTTAATTTGCTGGAGTGGACAAAAAACAGAAGCTAACCCACTAATAACACCACGCTAGCCTCCTTATTAAATCAGTGAAATTACCTATTTTTTCATAACAACAGCAGGATATCAATTCGTAAATATGATTTTACATTTTATAGTATATATGTTTGTTTCTAATATGGTATATTATACATATGGAACAAATTTCAGTAATATAGAGCAGTCGATAAGATAAATGTTTGTATTCTAAAATATATATTTTCCACATGGCAACACTGTTGTTAACAACAACATAAGCATACAATTATTAACAAATAAAACTGACCAACACTAAACGGTTAAAAGCGAACGTAATTTACCATAAAATAAATCATATTATAATCATAATATATACTCGTATGTATGTGTGTATGTATGTATGTATGTATGTGTGTATGTATGTATGTATGTATGTATGTATGTATGTATGTATGTATGTATGTATGTATGTATGTATGTATGTATGTATGTATGTATGTATGTATGTATGTATGTATGTATGTATGTATGTATGTATGTATGTATGTATGTATGTATGTGTGTGAAACAAAACAATTGTTATAAAATAGCGTAAACTTCGTTATGAGATGTGAGTTAAGTCGGTACATTTAATGGCTATGGAATTGTTTGTAATAAAGTGTAGATTACTTGACTATAATATAAACTATAAAGTAATTGCATTTCGCTGGCAACACGACGGCAAATTGTTTATTTCATGCTGATTCGTGATTTGATTTTTTTTTTTTTTTTTTTTTTTTATAATATGTCAGATATTGGATATAAAATGATAATTAACTTTGTTAATTGATAAAATGATAATTAAAATATATATAAAATAAATATTTTAACAATAGGGACTTTATAAAAATATGTAAATAATTCAAAGGCATACATTTCCAGAAGTAATTACTGTGAACAATAAGCTAGTTACAATTTTGTTATTTACAAATAACATACACTGCAATACTTTTCTATTCAAAACCAATAAAAAGTAATATTTTATTGTTGGAACGCTTGTGTTATTCTTCTCAAACAAACTCCGTTTCGCATAGATTTCACCCGCCATTAAACATGTGACGGATAACACAAGATGGCGGACGCGGGAAATCTTTTTGTGTTGCGAGCATGAAAAATTTCAACACTTCTTTTCATCTATTGCTTTTGGGGGCGAATAGTTTGTAACCCTTCATGGTTCGTTTAATTGTGTGTAAATAAAATAGTGGGGTGACTCCCCTTCTATGAGAATTAATCAAATTATCTTACATTTATTACACAAACAATATATTATACATATGTATGTAATATGTGACAAATAGAGAGCGGAGTATTTCTTCACTAAATTATTTTTATTTATAAACTGTATACTCCTAAATACATATTATTGATATAAATATATGTATGTATATGAAGCTGTGTCAGTTACAAGCGAATGCATTTATCTTTTTTTAAATTTGATCAATAATTGCCGCTTTATTAATCCATTGAATTTTTATGATGTTTAGCAATAAAAGTTTAATTTTAATGAATATACCTAAATTCTTCTTGACCTTTATATTTATTACTATGAAATATGATCAGCATTAATTGATTGCGTTACATAAATACTACGTCCTGATTGAATCATTTACCTTTTTTTTTTTAATATTCAGTTTTAAATCTACTTGTTATTATTGTTTTTATTAACTTCATAATTATTATCATGTAATATCAGTATTTTTAAGTTTTAAGACTTTTTAACTTATACTAAATTACGTATTCTCCTACAGGTGAAGGTCTGGTTCCAGAACAGAAGAACGAAGCATAAAAGAATGCAGCAGGAAGAAGAAGCTAAAACTGGCACAAAGTCTGGTTCGTCCAGTTCTAAGCCAGACGACGGCAACCAGTTCAACAACTCCTACGAAGAAGAAGACGAGGAACTCATAGATATGGACATGGACGAATTAAGTGAGAGTGAAAACGAAACGTAAAAATAGTTAACGTGACAGGACACAGTGTAAATATAAATACAATTTAATTAAACATAGATTATTAATTATATTATTTATTTCTTCAAATGCTATTCCAATTTTGCACCTGGCAACTCTGTGAAAAATTGTTTGTGAAAAAAAAAGAAGCAACATAGCATAATGATTGTGAACGCGATAAAAAACCTTAAGATATTAAAAGCTCATCGCTCAATTTGTATCAATTCCATATGTCATTATGTTAACGGACACGGACAAAATGGCGTCGGGGCTCTTGTTAGCGTTTCGAATTATTAAATAACAAAATTGGCCGCATTATAATAGTTTTGGGATTAAATTAATTAAAAATAGCCTCCTTTGAAGCGTTGTGATGTGGGTATAATTAGGCGGTTAGATTCCCAATGCAGATAACGAAAATGCGAGAGGGACAGATGTACAAACAACAGGTTTGTTGAACAAGGCACGATGTTTAGAGATATAGAGCTCGATTACTGGACGACTTTTGTTGGTCTATTATTAAGAGATGGTAGACGCTTATCGCGGGCTCAAATCGCATTGGTAATTGCTCGGGACGGTACAAAATTGTTTTTAAACTGTTGACGATTGTTCTCTATGGCTATTTGTCTACGCGTCTCGATAGATCACTTCACGCGTTAGCCATTGTAATACCATTGTGTGGCGGAGCTCCGATAATCTGACTTGTAATGTCAAAATATACAGACTATATATTGGTATGGGAGTTCTTAGAAAGTTTTTTATTGTGTTTATTATAAATGACTGCGGTTCTATAATCGAATAAGCTTATGTGATATATTTGTTAAGATTGTTAGTGGTATGATAGTTTTGTATTACTATTTCTTTTTTTTTTTTTTTTTATAATCAACGTTTAGTTCCAGCCAGATTTTTATATGATGACGCACTTTTTATTGAACACGTTTATTTGGTTAAATCCTGCTTGGTAAAATATTTGTTAAAGAAAATGTAGCAAGAATTATCTTAAATGAAAAGGGAAGGAGGCGAGAATATCTACATTCTAATTGACTTGATTCTCTTTTTCTACTCTCTTACTTGGAAATTTATACTAAAAGCTGATCAGATTTTTTGGTTGAATGCGCTTATCCCAGGCTATAGTCTTTATTACGTCACGTTAATAATTTATATGTAACCCACGGTAAAATCGGTTAGGGTTACCTAGCACCTACCTACCTACCACGTCGAATGTACTGTGTCGTTTATTTAGTTCACTTTGCCCACGCGAGTAAAGTCGTGGGTTAAAGCTAGTAAGGAATAAGTGAGGAGATAAGATATACGACAAGATGGCGTATTGGGCTTCTAACTATCTCTATCCCTACTTAGAGAACATATGTTATGACAAAATCTGCCTCTTAGTATACAGATTCGGGCTGTTAGCGGAGCGCGGAGTGACTGGTGTTGGGTCCTCTGCCTACCCTCCTATGTGCGGGAATAAGCGTGAAACTAAAAAATCCTTTTTTATTGCCTACTCCAGCTAGCTCTGTGCGTTTAATATTGATTTAATCTAAAAGTCCCATAAAGTGAGATTAATTGAAACGCAATAAATGAAACATTTAACCGGCCATTGTTGCCATCGTGAAATATTAATTACTTGATAACATTTATGCTAATATTTACAAATACACTGGAAATTTATACCAGCGTATGTAGCTTACATAAAAATTATAATTAATTTAAAGAATATGAAACAAAAATAGTTCCTTCTCATACATATTTTGCCCAATAGCTTCACGCTGTATCCCACATTCAGCAGTATAAACAGAGGGAGGGAACTTAGTTTGAAGACACGTTGTTGCCACTTTCCGCCCAATCTTCCAGACTTAGCGTGCTGAGTGGCGGAACTCAACGTCTATAGTTCCACAGTAGGCGATATAGTCTTATATTTTTAGCATTGTGTCCAAAAAAGAAAGAAAACATAGAATAACGTCACTAGCCATTATGTTATCAGTGCGTGTACTCCGCAAGACGCGCCTATAGAAATTTTATCTTTGATAATCCCATTCATTTTTTTTTATTTATCCTACCTTCCCATACATTCATGTTGAATTTAAATCTAGCCCAATCTTTTAGTTGTGGATTCGATTCCCATTTGCGGGAGTGATGTTATTATCGTTTCCCCGCTCTGGTAGACGAAAGCCAGACTCAGTCAGTGTGGAGAATGGACTATCCATAAATCTTGACTCCCTCTGCCCATCCCGCTGTACCTATTGAAAACGTTGAAGCTGTTACCAAATCCATTAAGTCACGAGACTCTCCATTCTCCGACGGTGCTTCAATTTAGCGAGCTGGGTGGCAAGCCGTGGCAGTCCCACAGAAATGTCCGCGCAGCTATTATAAGCCTAATTTGAATTTACCTTTCTGTTCATTGTTCGTGTGATTTACGTCTCAGCGTCGAGTTGCGTTCGTTCTGAATCAAATTAAAAAGTTTATTCCGCGTAATGCCTGCGTATTACAATGTAACGCGGTATTGCATTCAACAATGCTATAAGGCCATAATTGTTTTTAAATATAATTTGTGGGTTTTATTCGCTGTATCGCTTGTGGGTTCAAATCTTGAAAAATTACCACCATATTCATGAGGAGGCCTTTGTAGCTTTTTCTTTCTAGTGAGACAGCTTCTGTATTTAAGCTCAATGGTATTTGGTACTTTAATCGCTACTTCAGGGTATGATTTTTTTTCCCCCAGCTCTAGCAAGACAGCGCGGCGTTAGGTTACGCCACTTACACGACATGTCTTGAATTCGGACGGAAAGCGTCAATTATACTTTATATGTAGCTCAAATTTGATATGAATTATAGGTGTTTTCGTTTAGTTAACATTTTTTTTTATTTTTCACATTTCTTATGTTTTGGGTCAGTTAGTCAGAACTATGTTATCTTTAGGAAATACCATAATATGCTTCTCACTTTTTGCACCAAATTGAGCTGTCAATATTCATATCTATGTTATATTATGGAAATTTAATAATATTTGACTATAATAATATATTTAGGCTTCCACGTAGATATGTATGCCAAATTAGAAAAATGCCTCCACTAAAGTATAAAAATATAATATGACTAGTATAAATGTTAAAAGATAGTCTATCTTTATAAAAATATATATTCTTTATTATTTATTTCCCGTTTTGTAATCTTTAGTTTTTGTTTAATCTACGGTAAATAAAAAAAATTTAATAAATGTTAAATTTCCGATATAATTTTTTTTAAACTCGGAACTACTAAAGGGTTAATACTATTGATATTCATATATAATGTATCTGTGGAGGGTAGAAGTAAGAAGGACCAAGTTGGTTCTCCATACATCAACGCACCACAAATGTATCTAACGAAATGATATTTAAGAAATATTTCCATCTCGTTGCGTTTTCTTTTTACGAGACCACATTTCTATTTTCCGCTCAATTGAATACAATTTTGATTATCGTTTATTCATTAACTGTGTTTGATTAGCGGCCATGTCGATATTAACCATTACGATAAGTCGATATTTAATTACGCACATTACTGGAGGCAATTATTTTATACTACAATGCTTTTACTTGTGACTTAACTCGTCCAAATTTTGATTTAGTTTCCATATATCTTGACATACATCAGTTGGAGAGAGGAAGGGGATTCTTAAAGACTAAAAGCTCCTATAATATTCGTATAATTTTAGACAAAGAGGCCATATGTGAGAGACTTCTCAAGTATGAGTGCATTGCGTGTTCGGTTGCGGAACTCAACGCTGCAATTTGCTTCGCCAAATTTAATAAAGGATATATTATTTTTAACTTGTTTCTAAATGGAAGAAACAAAGATCGGAAAGCGTACAGCCTTAAGCTAGAGAGAATATTCGTCAACAGTTTCAATTTGATACCTTCTCATTTATTTCATGTACAGATAATATAATTTAATATTATAGCATACTATGTAGATTACTTAAACAATTTTGCAATGTATGTACCTATGTAGTTACTTTAGAGACCTTATAATTATTACAATTTTGTAATTTTTAGTATCCATAATTTTCTTTTATTTTGACGTTTATATTTACAGTAGATATATCTTATAGAACGTTGGACTGACATTTGACTTCCTTGTTTGATTTAAAATTACTATGCCAACTAAGATTATAAATGAAGTTTTTAATTTATTAAAATAATAATAATACAAGCATGTGTTTCTGTTAAATGTGTTTAAATTGGATCATTTTTGGTTACATTCATCAAATTTAAGTCATGAGGTCGATGCAATTTAGTTTTTTTACTGTGTCCGTTTGAAATGCTGTATTTTATTTTCTTATCAATAGTACAAAGAGGTTTATATGTCATAACATAAATCTCTTTTTCTAGACTACAATGGGAATATATGCTAGACATTTATTAATGAAGTTCATATAAACATATATATTAATAACAGATAATATACGAATTTTCGCTCAAAGTATAGTAGTTTGTATAGTTCCTTTAGCTATAAATATATTTAGATTAGTTTGCAATGATAATCTACTTATATGTATGTATTTAAAATTACACATTTGACAGTTTTCAAGCATGTTTTTTTTTTTTTTTATTTCACAGATTATTTATTATATTTTGAAATATAATAAAAAGTCGATGTTTACGATTGGTTATCGAGTGAATATCGATATTTAGAAAAATGCTCATCGATTTTTAACTCGAAAATTAAAATTGTGTTTTTTTTTAAATATTGTCAGTTGCTTTATATAAATGTAGATGTAAGTAAGATGTGTTGTACGCTACATATCAAATACTTTTCAGCTTTTCAACATTTCATTATTCTCCATAGAATTGGTGACAGCTATGTATATAATTATTTATTAACGAGTTTGAGTACTTAATAGAGTATTAATGCTGGCTCAAAATGTATAAGATGAATGTGGATACGCCTTTTGTTCATTATATTTTTTTTTACTTTTGTTATGTCAAACTCAATTTGTTTTGACAGTATGTATTGTATTTGTTAACGTAAATAGCAATTTAAATTAAACTTTTATATTTGTATTTAATTTAATCAATTTGACCGTTTATTTTTTTATAAGGCCTTCGTGTGACAGTGGGTCAGCGTATAAATGTACACGAAGGTTGTGGGTTTGATACTCAGTCGGGGGAATAAATTACTATCATTACCCTTTTCTGATAATATATATATATATATATATATATATATATATATATATATATATATATATATATATATATATATATATATATATATATATATATATATATATATATATATATATATATATATATATATATATATATACAATTTAATAAAAATATAAGAACAAAAGGCGCAAACTTAATACCAGTATAATAAAAAGGAAGTTCCTTTAACAGTTCAAGAATTTTAAAGGATAATGTAAATATTATAACGATAAACAATATTCTTAAGTATTATATTGTAAAGTTTATTTAATTCGATGTAAATAAGCGTGTTAGTTAGTTCTAAGTGGACGTGTTCTTGCAACACCCTGTATTGCATTGTACGGTACGGTAAATAAATGGGCGAGTGATATAAATATATATGTTTTTACTCATTCAATTATGTTGTTTTATTGTTTTTTTTTTTATAAGGCAAAGGCAGGCAGGTTCTACTGTGAAGAACTGGCGAGAAACTCAACGGATGCTCATTTGAAATGCAATTTAACAATGTATATATAATAATCATAGACACTCCGACGAATAATATAAACACACTTAAATACATAATTATTTACTGAACTCTAGTATAATTAATTTGTTCAATAAAAAAAAAATTATAACGCTTCCAAGTGTACAAAGATTTCATTGCAATTTAGTTTTGTAGATAATTTTTTTTAATTTTAATTTTTGAATGGACGTGTTAGGTGGACAGTATCTCATCATGTAAATGAGATTGTTGTGAGATCTATCCTCATTGGGCGCAATAAATTATCCTCTTCTAGTAGTTCTGGAAAGGTAAAGTCATACAATACGTTATCTCTCGAAAAGAAAGAAAGCGAAGGATGGAGTGTCTTAACACTATGTTTTCCTTATATGCTATATTTCATACGAGATAAAATGTGCAGCTAAAAAAAGTAAGTTCAAATATTCAATCATTCAACCTTACCGTTATTAATAAATTATAATTAATAATTTACAATTTAGACAAAACATGACATGGTATTCTTTTGTAAAATAGGAAAAAACTTTAATAACTTTAATAAGTATAGATAATAATAAAAAATCTAACATTACGCGTAAAATCAGCTCGAACTTGGCCAAAATTGGCATGCCTCCAGACGTATCGAAGGTCTACGCAGTCGGAAAAGACGGTGTTAGGGTAAAAAAAAGTATTTAAAGGAGGTCCTAGCTGAATGGTTTGGTTTTGTAAAGGATAATCTCGTATTAGATGTCTACGGTCTACTACGTCTACACTACCATAAGTCTCTAGATTGTTATAAATGTGGCTCTAAAGAATACTTACATATATTTACAAGATAAATGCCTTAATTTTCAGATCTAGCTCAGTGTCGTCTTAGTGACCTCTTGCACTTGGGTCCACGTGAATTTGGAGCCGTTGGAAAGTAATTAGTTAAAAGGTGATTTGGGGCCCCTATAAGCCTGAGGGGCCTCCGGTACGGGCCCCAAGTAACGTATGACAAAGACGGAACTGGTCTAGCTATATTGAGTGATTCAGCTCCATCTTTAAAAAGTGTAAATGAAGTGTGTAAAGATGTAAATTGAAAATAAAAAGGACATACCAACCAGGACGTATTTAAGATTTTTCCTACATGAAAAATATATAAATAAACTCCATCGAGTATTTACCAAAAAAATACCATTGACATTGATTTCTACATAAATAAGTCATGGAAATTGGGACTAGCTGTTGAATGATTAGCACAGATTATTAAGTAACGTCTATTATTAGTCGACCACACAACACGATGACGTCACGCACCACTGTGCAGCCGCTGCATACCGATGCGCACGCGCAACGCATTTTAATATTGATACTTTTAATGCCAATTTGGGTTTGGGGTTCCGTGGATTTATTCGTTTTTTTTTGTTCGTTAAAATAGGATTGATTTTAATTATCAGGCCGATGCCGTCGTGGCGCAGCGGCACAGCGTCTGACTGTAAACGCTACAGTTTTGTGTTCGATTTTCATGAAGGGGAATGAATTATTTAAATTTCCCCACTCTGGTACGAAGACAAGCGCGTAAAGGTCGAGATTTGTCACTCAACAATTCCCAAAGCTAGAGTAAAATAACTTTATAAAGTAGACGTTGGTAGGTTTTATCACAATCTACCTAAGCGATATTTAGTACTAGATATTTATTGAACACTATGGTCAACCTGCGGCTACGCTTTCGGAGTCAAAAGGTACCAATGACTTGTATATGACACGTGACACAAGTTTCTACGAGTTCCAAGTACTTTTTTTTTGATAAAAGAATTATCCAAAACGGCAATAATTTAAATTAAAAATAGAAATTTTACAGCTATATTTATATATACAGTATAAGTGTAGATGTCATAAGCATATAGTTTTTGTCTGAATTTAGCCGATTGTTATGGTAAGTAACTAAAGTTATGGTAAGTAATAGCAAGTACTTGAGTACTTTGAGGTACTTTTTGTTGTATTTTTTATATGTGTATACCTATAAATGTAAGTATTACCTAATGTAGGTATTATTTATGCATTTTCGTTAGTTAGTTAAGAAGTCGTGAACGTTACGGGTTCAAGTCCCGATACTTTTAAAATTTTCATACGCTTTCCAAAAAGTGCCGTTTTATACATAACTTTAGATTAGTTCATTAGATAACCCAGTTCTTTCTGTTCTTTAAACCTAATTTGATATTACAGGTTTTTTGAACTAGACTATAAATATATCTGAAAATTTGTTCTGTAAGAATTACCTACATTAAATGCAAAATTTGCTTAAACATATACATATATATATATATATATATATATATATATATATATATATATATATATATATATATATATATATATATATATATATATATATATATATATATATATATATATATATATATATATATATATATATATATATATATATATATATATATATATATATATATATATATAACTCTACCGATAGTAAGAGACTGGCAGTCAACCCACAGCCGAAACTGCGCAACGTACAGAAATAGATATAAAAATATAGAACAATGAGAATTAGGTATAGAAATGTACATGTAGAGTCTAAGAAGTGTAAGTGTCTAAGTAGTGTGGAAATGGGAAAAAATGAGATAGCCCATACAAATGAAATTGCGGGCAACACTCGTATTTTCTTTCTCTATATGGCTTGTAGTTAATATTGAACCTGCTACCGTCCCATCCACTCCCCAAAGACACTGCCTACTTCACCACGATGAATTCAATGCTTAGTTATATCATATATATTAGGGTAAATAAAAAGGATGTAAACGTTTCAAAAAAAAACACACGACTGCTGTCGAACATAACTTGTGGTACAAGGCGTCGTAAAATCACGGATTAATTCAGATGAATTTATTTATATCATTACTCTTATATATGTATGTTAGTATGTTTGTGGTATATATATTTTGAATGTTGTATAAAAAAAATCGGATTTAAAATCTGCATTAAATTTAATTTAGCAATATTTTTTTTCTTTTTATTATGTTTTAGAATATTGTATGTAGAGAGAAAATCCATATACTCCGTCTCCGTCTCCGTCTCTGTTTTCTTCTCGAATTTGAAACATGGCAGCAGAGCACAAAAGTAAAAATCATTTACTACACCAAGTAACTGAACTGCCCCACTGCTCCAGAATGCCTATAAAAGCTTATATTAGTAGTCTTTAAGCTTTAAAAAGTTGCAGTACGAACTCAGTTTTATTTAACAAATAAAATATGCTTGAGAACTCCTAAAGGCTTTGTGATCCAATTTTATAGAGACAGGTAACGACTACATAGCGATATGAAGGAGGATAAATACATGTTCAGCTTTTGTATACAGTGCTTAAAGCTACATAAAGCTTATCCTTAATAATGTGAATTCAAATAAAAATGTCGTATAAAAGTGTTTAAATTAAACTGTTGATATATCAATAGGTCATATTTTTTGGGTATTTGTTGAAAATTTTCATATTATTTTTATTATTGGCCAAAAGTAGAGATTCAAATTCAAGAAAGCTCATCGTCATGGACTACAACAAGTAGTCCACTGCTGTTCATATGCGCTCTACAATAAATAAATTCTATGAAATTAACACTCCGTTCCACGCTTTTCGCCTAATTTTTGATAAATTGCGTTGAGAAAAAAATAAGATTAGTTTCCTTTAGTGGGAAACAAACCCACAACGGTCGTGTTTACATTCAGACGCTGGTGCCGCTGCGCCACGACGGCCTCATAGTCACGAATAAATATAAATTAAAACTCTTTTGCGATATTTCATACAGATAACACTAACAGACATAACAAGTAATTTCATCGCTCTACCACAAAGCGCACTTTCAACCGTCTAAGATTATAAAGATAGTGCTAGTGTAAATCGATTGAAAACCGCGATGGCACAGCTGGTGATGTACGTGATAGAGGATTCGAAATGCTTTTAGGGGTAAATTAAGGGGTAAGGGGTAAATAAAGGGGTAGGTTATTATATATATTTATTAATGATAATTAAATATTACCTAGTCATTTGAAATTAAAATGAACTTACCCTGAAAATGAAAATAATAAAGAGAGAATACTCCTTTAAACGCCTAGAGATACAAAAATACAAATAAATAATATTTCAGATATGTTAATAAATTATATAATTTAAACAGTTTAAAAACAGGGTTCAATTTTTTATCTGTTATAATTTGATTAGTTATCGCGATGGAGCTGTCAATCGCTATTAGAGCCATATTGACAGTTCTCATTTTGTAGGTCACAGAATTTTTACGCTTTTAACTGTCAATAAGGTTTTTTTATGGAATGGCGTAGTGGTGTAAAATATTCATTGGTTCTTTTGCTGATAATTGTTCTATATTAGTATATAGAAACCGTTTCACGCTGTATCCCGCGTGTTGGAGGGTAGACAGAGGGAACCTAAGAGGGACATTGCGTATTGAGTGACGGAACTCAACGCCATTAGCATAGCGATGAAATGAGAATCCACAACCGTCGCGTATATATATATATATATATATATATATATATATATATATATATATATATATATATATATATATATATATATATATATATATATATATATATATATATATATATATATATATATATATATATATATATATATATATATATATATATATATATATATATATATTAGAGAAAATATATTCTGTTGTATAAATATTTCGTGCGTAGTTGAACTTGGAATGATTTCTAAATTGATTTCTAAATTTTAGGAAGGTGTTTTTTCTATGTGCGAAGTTGAATATCGTTATTTACGATACATTTTGAACTTTGAAGAAAATAACGTTGTAAAGTAACGGTTGATCTTTTTAGATACAAGAAATATAAAAAAATCCCATGACAGTCTAAAAATCAACCAAACCAAAGGATCAGTCGCAAGCTTAAAAAAATTTATTTAATAGACACTAAACCAAAAAATAAAAACACCTTAAGCCGTTTCGGCGTTAAAACGTCAAAAATCCCGCCATTTCACAAGTCATCCAATCGTGCACAGATTAAAAATGGCGAATGCAAAAACCACTATCCATTATGACTAAAGTTGAAAACATTCAGTTTTTAGGATATTAAAGTAAATTCTTATCTAATATTTGTGAGATCTTTTAATGACATTACGCCACCCGCGTCGTTTCGCAGAATATTGGCTTACTATTGAAAATGATCGTACTACCTGTGTATAATCCCTTTAGTCATTTGACTTCGGCACTTGAAAGATTTTTTTTTGTGGTTTCTTAACTGTTTTTTTTTTGTAGATTTAATTTAAATTCAGTTAGCAAGTGTTTGTAATTTTTTTTTAAATACAATTTTGTAATTTATATACTGTTAAAGGTGATGAGTATGCTAACATACGATAATTTAGTTCTTTTTTCTTATTTTCCGCTAATGCTGTGTGTGTGTATATATATAAAATAGGGCTTAGCATTATATTCTTAAACTTCGTACATGTATTAGTATTATTCGTACATGTTATGTTACTAAAAGCGATTTTTATAAATTAGACGTCATTGAAAAAAAAATACTTGAAATATGTACGTTTTAAGAAAATGTAGAGTATTAATATTTTACGTGGACATGGAATTTTTTAACATTATTTCTACCATGTATAAGTAATTGCTCACTCCAATCACGTTCAGCGCTTATAAATTTATATCCTATTGAACGCTATACTTCTTTTTTTAATGTCGGCTAAGTTATATTACTGAATGAATTTGGACTTTTACGATATTTTGCAGCATAAGTTATTTTGAACGGCAGATATGTGTATTTGTTATTCATTTCTTTATAAAATATAGATATTTTTCTTATACCTCTTTTGTTAAGTCCACGCTTTGTCCCCCAGTACCAGGTTAGGCAGAAAAACCTAATGTCTAGACTTCGACTAAATCAAAAGTCTCAAAAGTCATAGACGTCTTTGTGTTAGCAGTATGAAGAAATGAAAACCGCGTTCGACTTTGCGTGTAAAGTCTATGCTGTCCACACAAACACAAACACACACACACACAAAGGTTCACATGAAAATGCAATTTTCAAAATTATTTTGTAATATTGTATTGATATAAACATAAAAATATGAAATTTTGATACGTTTATAATTTAAACACTAAGCTTAAGTATAACATTTCAATTTATTGACTGCTTTTCGACTTATGACAATAGAAAAACGACTTTAGTTACCTTTCCTATGAAAAATTAACCTAAAGATAGATCATTTAACATTTTATACGCCCACGTCACTTCGAATGCGCGCCCAAAATTGACATGTGTCAAACATGTCACCAACCACAGATGTATATTACATCTTAAAAACATATTGAACTCTATACCCATGAAAATAAAGTATAAATATTTTCACTAGAAACATATTAATATTGTCAAATAACTTCTTATCTACCGAAAGTGATCGAATCAATGTTATTTATAATAATTACGATTAGTCTATGCTTTAACAAATGACTCTTTGTATATGGTATTAACAAATAATGTCTTACAATAATTTTGAGTAGTAAAAAAAAACATCTGTGGTTAGCGGTTATTATTCTGATCTTCGAAATAAAATTAATCACAATTAAGAAATCGATTGGATTAATGTTGTTTTTTTTTTCTAAAAATCGATTTGTATTGTCTATTAATTTGCGTAACTACCGAATGATGGTGATTTATTGGAGTTTTTAAATTTGCTGTAAATAATGAGCATTTCAGACAATGCGGTAGTAATTTATAATTTTTTTTTATCTGTTGTGCTTAAATTTTTTAATGTTTGATTTATTTAATGTATTGTTTGTTACTTTTAAATTATATACCTATGTTATTTTCGTTTACTATGTAACTAATATTATTATATATATATTATGAAATTTTGAATTATAATGATAATAGATGCAATAAACCGAGATAAAAAAATTGGATTTCTTTTAATGAAAGCGATATGTGGAAGTGAGGTGACATATTACTCCATACAACGTGACATTGGCGAAGTGAATTGTGCTCAACTGGCACGTTAGAAACGCCATATATAAAGAGAAGAAGAAGAAGTAGGTGACTTTATATATATATATATATATATATATATATATATATATATATATATATATATATATATATATATATATATATATATATATATATATATATATATATATATATATATATATATATATATATATACTTTGATTCACTTTTGACTTTTACACACGCTGTATGTTAGTTTGCTTATAATATATAAATACTTCTTCAATTTAAATTTGAAGCCGTAAACTTCGTGTCTTCATTTTATCTGCTTTAGTTATTTCATAACCTGTAAGATTCCCTATTAAAATTCCAATGTTAAAAAAACGGAGCAGCTTATTAATTTTATTGTTACAAATTTATCCAATTATATAAACGCCTGCCACATTTTCTTATACATTTAAAAAGCTATATATTTTTTTTTAATATCCAATCTACGAGCGTATTAACGGGGTGTGATTATAAAAATTAGGGGGCCAAAACTATTTTCTTACGCTAACAAGGTGCAGATTGACATAAACGGTACCAATTTTGACTTGGGGATTTAAAATTAAGTTTTTTTTTTTAATATCACAAAACATCTGTCAAGATGGTTGTTTTAGAGAAATGTTGGGCCAATGTTGAGTTAGAAAGAGAGAAAAATAAAAATAAAATGACTTGTTTTTGGGGTCTTCATGTCGCAGCAGCGCAGGATCTGACTGTTAGCGCGATGGTTGTGGTTTCGATTCCCACTCCGGATCACGAATTATTTTTAAATTTCCTCTCTGGAAACAAAAAGCGATGTCAACATAGCATTTTCTGTTTATAATTCTAGATGTATGAATAGTAGTTTTAAATAAAAAAAATAAATTAAGGACAGGCATAGTTTTAAGCAATTTCTAGATACTAACGGTACTTATGGAGGAAGTTAATAATTTAAAATATCTAAGTAATAGCAAAAACTGGTATCGCCGTCGCGTTGGCCCAACATAAGGGGGTGGATGCACAATTTTCTAATAAATTAACATTTAATAAGGCCCTATCAAGACTAAATTATATTTCACGAAATGAGCACAAACATTATATTTATATAAATAGGGTACGGTTGGAAGGAGTTGTGTGTTTCCATTGATCCATTATTATTTTTTTACTTTTTTTTTATCTTATCACGCTGCACTATGGGATGCTTGTATGGGG
The DNA here is from genome assembly GCA_037127375.1 of Dione juno. NCBI lineage: Eukaryota > Metazoa > Arthropoda > Insecta > Lepidoptera > Nymphalidae > Dione > Dione juno. The sequence goes on from JAXRJS010000014.1 coordinate 6,322,246, forward strand.
ATATATGCCATATCCCATGAATAGAAGATCCAAAATCCATCTACTTTCTATGCAAGTTAAAGCTCCTATATGACACCACCTCATTTCTTGTCTTGTTTGTGTGACGTATCAAGGTACAAAGTTGTCTTTATTTTAAGCTCATTTAAGGCTAATTACAGTTTTTTTTTGTTCGTTTCTTCGATATTTTTTATACATAAATATACATATTTATTATGCATAATGTATAATAGCTACAAATAAATAACTAATTTTACT